>LQNS02000225.1:938709-962222 GCA_001587735.2 Parhyale hawaiensis
GGGGCTTTCTTTCTGTATTTTTGTCATTCCTCTCTGACACTTCGTTTACGGGGGGAGGGGGGTGCGCACGATTTGCCCCGGGTTTCCGACGCGCACGATTTGCCCCAGTCGACCCTATAGAAGGACACACGCGCACCACTACTAATGCGTTCTATGTACAAAACTCCCACTGAACTCGTGCATTCGCACAAATCACAAGCGCCCCACTTCCTATAATGAGTCCAAAGATATATACGGCCAACTCTCAGCAAAACAGACAACTTAAGGTAATAAACAGCAGAAGTTACTTTTTCTCTACACAGAAGGTATACTTGAACTCGCAGGAACCTCCCGCACGCAAGAGCCCGTGCATAAGAAACATGCAGGGGCTCCGTTTTACGGAGCGTACAATTAGTGCAGCACCAGCCACAAAGAAAGAGAGTTTTTTGTTGAAGACTAAGGCCACAACACGAAGAGCAACGCGACGCCACCAAACATCCATTACGATAACCGAGGCATGGCATCGGCACGCACGCCATCATCTGTCATGGTGAGCATGACATCAGCGGCCGGCGGGTCACCTCGCCTGTCCCACGCAGGACACAAGGCTTTTTTGTAGTAATGGCAGATTATTGCAGCAAAGCGCACCTCATCAAAGGACAGATATGGCGCTGTGAATCTGCATGGCTCAGCTATACGCGCAAACAGTATCGAAAAAGAAAAAGTTGTTCACATCTACAGATCGCGTAATAATAAAAAATAACATCCACTCCTGAGCGGGAGAAACAATCCCGTCTTCATTGTACTATTAGCTCCTTCATGCTACAATTCAGCCGAAGTACTTCCTTTTCGGCAGTTGAATTTCCACTATCAATTTTAATTCGCCGATGTTAATCCCAAATTGTGGGTTTTCTTGTGAGCAAAATACCGGTATTAAATCTGGTGCGACACAAGAAAAAGGAAGCTCGTGTTACCGTTACCGTGATGTGCCAAGTTGCCAAGTTCGGTACGACAAAACAAAGACACAGTAACTGAGGGACACCGAACGCCTACAGGCACGGCCGCGTAGGACTGCACAACCGTTTTCATTCTGCAAACAAGAGGGCTGGCCTGCCACTTAAGTGACATCTAAGCCTTTACGGGAGACAAAGCAATGATACACTAACGTAAACAGATCAAACCAATGTAAGCGTCACTTCTGGTATGTAAAACGCAGGATAACAGCATTCCGCAAGCTTTTCAGTTGTGCTAAAGAAAAAGCTACAGCAATAAGTGCTATAATATTAACTGCATTGGAATATACTTTTGAAAATCATCGACCATTTCTAATATTGTTCTAAAAGCGACAGTGGCAGGCAACTTTACGTCTCCATTTATTGAATTATTATCCACGATTATAACCTACTAGTCATCTAGGAGCAAACGACTTTTCATGTGGATTTCCGTGTCATGATATTCTTTCACTGCTTTGTTATAATTTTTTATGGATAATTAATGGTCTTCCAAACTCTCCATTATTGAGTGGTTCATGAAGCGAAGCAGTCGTTGAAATAGGATACTTTATGCAGCAAGTGATGCAAAAAACAACATTCTGACATCAGTCGGTCTCGGACACTTTTACCGCAGTATCCACATCTAGAGATAGAGGACACTTTGCTTCAGGAGTCAAGCTCACTGCAGATTCTTGGTATAGTCTTTGATGAGAAGCTTACTTTTGAACCGCATATTAGGCGACTGGTATCATGTGCTTCCGGCAAGTTTGGGCTCCGGCGTAAAGTGACTTTTGTGTTTGGTGACAGTGAGGTTGTACGTAGATATTTTTATGCTTTTTTGCAGCCTGTGTTGGAGTATTGCTCACCGGTCTGGGCTTCAACTGCTGACTCACTTGCGTCTGTTGGACCGACTGGTTAGTTCAGCCAGCAGGCTGTGCGCGGATAATGATCTGGTGAACCTGTCCAACAGGAGAAGGGTTGCAAAACTCTGTATGTTTTATAACGTGTACCGTACAACAATGAGAGGCACTGGTTGTATTATTCTGTCCATGCTCTCAAGGTTTTCAGGCGAAAAACACGTGCTGCGGTCGGCGCACTCTTTCACGTAGGAGGATGTGGGATGTCGAATTTATCAGTTCGGTCGGTACTTCGTACCCTGGTCGGTTAAGGTTTGGAATTTATTGCCGGCATCGGCTTTCGGTCGTATTGGCCTGCAGGCGTTCAAGTTAGCGGTTAATGGCTTTTTTGCTGGATTTCCTTTAGCAGCGTTTCGGGCTTCCCAGTGTTGCAAAGTGCTTCATTTGGGTTGCATTACCTGTCCGAGGGAGCTCGAGCGTGAAGTTTTAAGAATAATCCGAGCTGTTATACAACTGATGTAAACACACTCTCCAAAAATCTATAAAACCTCTCCACACAACAATCGTTATCGGAAAATTTCCGCTCAGATCAGGCGTGACAAATGCTTACTCCCTTACAAAAATTCTAGCCTTCTATAAATTGTAACAGAAAGAATGTAGGTAGAAATCCAAATTATAAAACTATTGTATCTTCATCTTGTACTTCAGTATAAAGCCAGACCAGAAATGGGTAATTGAGACGATAGAAAAGAACGTGGCGTTTGGCCGTTCAGAAAAGATTATGGGATACTATCCAGTTGAATAACTTACAGAGTCAACAAAGACATGATGGCTCCTAGAACGAGACAGTGCATGTATGCACTGTATGTATATATTCGATTTAGCGTATAATATTCAACAAGCAAAAAATTGATATACCGGTATAAAAACTGATCAGACTTTAAAAAAAAAACGGTATGCTGCTTATTCATGATCAAAATAGCATGCGTCACCTCCACGCAATCGAAGGGCGCGGCGTCACAACATAACATCAAACGCTATACAACTGCACGGCCCGCAGCCGCCCACAACTCCCAGGCACACTCTCAATTCTCAATGGCTGCCTGAGGTATATTTAAATATGATTCTGAGAACCTAATAAAGACAACCAAGGCCGCAGCAATGATTTCGTTGGCCGTCTGCATCGTCAGGTTGTCAGGAGGAGCAGCTACGGACTGGAGCCTTTCAGGGCGATCTGATTCCTTTCAGGACACACTTCGTGACTTGGCATGGAGCACAATGGGTGTACCTGCAGACATTGAGACGCACGTGCTTTGCTTCATTCACAGAGCCCTGGTACAGTTAAGGAATTGTAAGAAATTCTTTAGAGTACTTTCCTGCTTTGTGGCTTACGTTCATGAGAATTCCATGTCTTACGCTTAGAATCTTTAAATAAATGTAGTGAACCGTAAAGCCACTGCGTTGGTAGTGTTCACCTCGCGAAATGCTGAAACCGTGATTTAGGTTGCAACCTTTTTAATATGACGACGAAATCTAGGGAACAGTTTGTGCACTATATAATAACACTTTGTATGCGGATGATGTGAGAACAAAGCCTGTTAGTACACCGAGAGAAATTTTGATGCACTTAGATGTAGGTATCAAAATTACATGCATTTTTTCCAAAACCGAAACACGTAAGTGCATCATAAAAAGAAAGTGCATCATGATGGTGCATATAGGGTCTTGACACGAATTGATGCACTTATGTGTATCGGTTTTGTGACAAAGCCCATAATGCACCAAGATGCATCACAAACGGGTAAAATTGATGCACCTGAAAAGATGAAACTTTGAATTACAATAGCGATCTGCGTACGTGTTAGTATGTAACCGCGTCTTGCTTTGCACGTGCAACAAACAACAAAACTTCTGTTCACTTTCTTTTTACGGAAATATGTGTTTCTGTCTGCTGCGATGATACACCAAACTACGCTATGAAACACCTACGTGCATCTTGATGCTTCTCTATGAAACACCTACGTGTATCAAAATTTTTCTCAGTGTATAAAATCTCATGTTAAGTTATAACGTAGCAGAAGTTATACTGCAATTCATGTGTACCGGTATACCGCTAGACTCGGAGAGCCTTTTTCTAACTGCAGCGTTACAGCAAAAGTGACAAAGAATACAGGTAAGACATGAAAATGGGCCAATCAAGTTCTACTAAATCAGGAAAAAGATATTAAAGGAACCCAAAGGAAGACTGCAGCCTCTGAAGACGAAGCCACAATTTTGTCTACACGCAGTTGGCGATAAGGATTCGATCGGTCAATCTGGCATGGAGCCGTCAGATAAGAGCAGGCCGTATCGGACAACTGATAAGTTGACAAGCGTAACTTTCTCGGGATCTTCTCAAAACTTCATCACCTCTGCTCTGACATAATCTGAGATTACACCAAATCACAGTTCATCAAAGTCAAGAAGATGACACACAGTATCTCGTAGCTCAGGGCAATGGTAAACAAATAGGTATCTAATAGATGCGTATTTAAAAATGAAGCAGCACATTTCTATCCTTACATATCTACTTGTGAATAAATGAATTGGACTATACCTACGTCTACATGGGCTGCTCTTTTACCCCCGGTTCGTTTTGGTCTGGAATTCGTTGCCATGATTAGCGTTCGGCCCTGCACATTGGCAGGCGTTTAAGTTAGCAATTGTTATTTGATGGACCCTTCTTAGCAGCGTTTCGGGCTTTCTGGTGCTGCTTATCCCTTTATATTTGGATTTCACTACCTGTCCGGAGAGGCCCAGGCCTGTAGTCTGAATAACAACAATAATTATGGGCAGATTAGACCGGCGGCTTTCAACCGGGTGCGTTCCCTCGTTCAGAAGTGCGGAGCATCACTCCTACAGTAGAAGTGCTGTATAACTTTTATATTGCACGATTACCAAAATACATGTAAAATATTTTGAGAGGCGTAGCTTGAAAAAGGATGAAATCAATAATGGTACAGGCACTACATCGAGTTACACACATCTGTTATTGCAGCTACAATCTTTGCAACATCATCAATGCCCAAGTTTCATCATGCACGAGGACTGAAAGAGGATGCAATCAGAAAACTGTTGATCTCACCCCTCTTAGCTCATAGTTGAATTTCTTTATGAAACGCCCATTATTACTAAAAAAAAATCCTGGTTATTCACAACAGAGTAACTTAAAAAATATCACTAATTCTGCACAAGAATCCATTCGCATGCAGGAATACACTTACAGAGCTTTCAGAGCAAAAGCGTATGCCACGATCGAATGTCGCATATGATCGTTTGATATACTCGTACATTACCTATTGGCACAACTTACCGGTAGCCAGTGGGGCGTTACGGCAGGAAAGCATGGCAAAAAGCTCCTCTTTCCGAGCAACGAGACAATAATGGCCCATTAGGACAGAAATGTTATTTTTCTCCCGCAGGTGGCATCCCTCAGTGATGTGGGCAAAACAGCGCTTTATGACCGTGCTGCGTGTGGCACCAGCCGCAGACCTACCAATAGACGCACGCCTACATCTGGCTTCCGCTGTACAAAAAAAAGTCTTCTCCCTTAGCGCAAAGAAGCAAGAAGCACAAGTATAGAGGGCAAAAGTAAGTCAAGTGTATTCAACATATAACAAAAGTATACGAAGATTGTTCGAATCATCGCCGCTTTCGCGCAGACCAAAATGTCAAGATCAAGATTAGCATAGGTCAATGATCCAGAGAAGTTCGTTACAGCCATAAAATGACCTCCCGCCCACGCGTCCAACGAACACGCAAATTAACTGCACAAGCGTCAATTAGTGTTAAGAAATTCACGGTAAATAGTTCAAAGGATGGAGTCTCTTATGAACAACCATAAGAATTAATATCAGAGAAGCAGTTAGTATCACTACTGTAAAATACCACCTGATTATAAATTTTAGGTGAACAGGCAGAATAATTCATTGATGGGCATGAAGTCATTTTAGGAGGAGAGATCAAGTGTGTCAGCTTAAGAAAAAAGAAATTTCGAAGTTCGACCTTTTGGCAGCAGAAGTGAGAGGATGAGTAATGCTGTGCCCACACGATAGGAACTTTCAGTGTTAGACATAATCACTCCAGAAATCACAGTCTGATAGTTATATTTCAGTTTTACCATCGTGGCCGCAACTCAGGCGATTCAACTACGGTATGAATTTCATTTTCTGCTATTACGTCATGAGTAGGAATATTTTATCTCGGCATTCCTGCCGGAAGAACTCAATTTGGCTCACTGTGCTCCTACTGGCGGGAAAAAGGTACAAAGAGTAGAAAAAAACACTCGATTGGACGGCTTCTTTAGTGGCCTTCCACACGAAAGAGACTGGAGGTGTCCCGCGTATTAGGTCAGCTATCTCGATCGACAGCCCACCTCACGGAACAGAAACGGAAAAGTAGACAACCTACCTAACTTTACAAAATTAACCTCGTCAGCAAGAACTGCGGCGAGCTGCTATGTCTCCTGCGGAAAAGGCGCTCGGGGCCCTTGGGTGCGTGATGCCCAAATATATTGTGGCAGGGATAGGGCCCGCCAGAATATACCCCCTGAAGGCTCACAGTCTGATACGTGCAGCTTTTTGGATGTTCATTGTCATTATTAAAATACACCACACTGTGCGACATGAGAACTGAGGAAACTCCATATGGTTATCAACCCCAACACAACCAGCACAGCAAGAGAAGGAAGAAAGAAAGAGAAAATAAAGATCACAGAATCACTCAGTAGGCTATACCAAGTGTTTAAAGCTGCCGATGTCAGCACCAACATTCTAGCATTTTCATTAAAGCTCTAAATAACAATAACTTTTTTTTTTTGCATATTCAGCCCTGTTTTGCGAGGGTGAGCCAAAAACAAACTCAAATGTGACAGAAATACGGTAATCTACAGGAAAATTTATTTGCAGATAAAGACTATGGCCAGGCAGGTAATTCTTTTTGTTCTCATTACTGGAACTTCATTTACCGAAAAAGATTTTAGTTCGTTTAAGCCTCTCCATTGCTAAAAATATCTGCAACATAACTAAGCAGCGCAAATCCTCAATATTTTTTCATTAATCGGAAATATAACACCCTCTCCTGTCGCTGAGTTTCTGCATTTACGGTAAAGGACGTATGATGCGCGGCGCTGTCCCAGTGTATTTGAACAAAGCTAAACGTGTCCCATGTACTATAGGGAGCTAATTCTGAACGTAAAATGTAAAGAACGTCCGACGTACGTTGCTACGTCTCCCTACATAAAACACCGTCACACACCAGAGCAAAGGAAGCCAGGAGAAGGAAGACACAAACAAGGCGGCGCAATCTACAGCACCTGCGCATAGGTGTGAGCTCGGCAGCCCTCTGATGAGCATGAAGAACAGGTTGAAAAAATAAGTTTTTCCCGGAAGCGCTGGGGCGGAGAAGCGGCGCACACATCACCTGTTTAGTTTGTGCGTGGGAGTTGTGTATGCCGTGCAAAGTCCATCAAGAGCCAATTAAAAGAAATTATTTCCTGGTATTATATAGTTCTGCGATATTTTTTATTAAATCATGTTCTTCTCGCAGTCGGGATATTTCGTCGTAAAGTTTTTAGAATTCAGATTAGCCATTCATATCTAGGAGAAGTATTATCGAACGCCTGATAGTTGAGACTGCTGCAACATATAATCCTTAGAAAGCGGCTATTACGTTAAATTAAAGTTCCCGACACACTACGTACGTAGCGTTTCCGAGAGAAAAAGAGAAAAGAGTTTACTTTACTTTAATATATCTAAAGAGCGTGTTTGCGAATAATAGCCTCTATACATAATGTCCCAGGCCTCGCATAAGCCGTATTCGCCATCTAATAACTGCAAAACCATTATTTTCATAACATAATATCCTATACAATGTAGCTACTAATAGGCCGAGATCAATAGGTATCCTGAGGAAAATTATATCCAAATAGCTTTGTTTCGAACTTCGGACAGCTGCAAAAAATAAAAACTTACCTGAAATACTGAATGTTCGACCAAGCAACCCTGTTCAGAAAAAGAACAGCTTTACGTGTCCAGTGAAGTTAGTACGATACCTGATTCAAGGAACAATAGAGCGCCTCAGTGTAGTAGAGGGAATCACAAGCGGGACACTTCAAGACTTCATGTTAGTGACATTACTTGTAACCTCTGTTAATTGTCTTTAGATGAAGGACGTCCACCCTTTTTAACAACACAAAATCCCAGTACGCTGAAAATGGGGAGCAGAAGGGACATGGCACAGTGGGAGGCCTCGAGCCCTGTGGCACTGACATACAGTCACACGCAAGCATTCGGGATACTTTTCATTATTTGCCAGTCATACAATTAAAAAGCTATATATAAGCTTCACTTTTTTGCGAGTGATTTAATAGCGGCACATGCCTGAACATTAGTATTGCGGGATTTGAAGTCCCCAACTAAAACTACAATGTACCGTATGCTTATTTAAAAACAAATGTAGAAATAGACAACTAAAAAACACTGGACGCTGGCATTTCATATTTAGTTGCAATGTCTTTATGGTGTTCAACAGTTTCAACGCCCTGCCATAGCTTGTTTAAGGGTCTTCTACACTACAAATATTTAAGGGAATCTCTGCCCATTCTTCAACGAAGAAGTCCTCCAGTTGTGTGCGATTTTGCGGATTCCTAGCACGGATCTTCAAAGTTAAATATTGCCAAAAATTCTCAATCGGATAGAGGTGAGAGACTGACTTGGCCAATGTATCAAAGCCCATTTCCACGAGGAGGTGTGCGGCGCCGCACGAGCCGGCTTATGGCTACCGGCACCAATCTGATGAAACTGTTCAAGGATATAGGTACAGTGACGAAGAGCTCTCGTGTGCTTTCATTGTCAAGAGAAAATGAAAAGGGTCGCAAAAAAAGTGGACACCTGAACGAAGAAACCAAGCCAGTTATGGAGGCATTTGTAACGAACTTTCTGTCAATTCCGAAATTTTCAAAAAGTACAGAGGTTTTCTATATCACCTTTTCAACTTTTCGAAAAAGTGTAACACCATTAATTGAGAATAAAGATACACATCTAGGATGAAGTATACCTACTGGAGCAAGGTTGGAAGTTTTCGTTTCTATATTTTCGGGGTTATGTTTTCTAGGTTGCAATTTAAAACGAGAATTTCGGCTACAAGCCTGTGCAGAATAACACCCAAAACGTGTGAAGCAATTTATGCCGCTTTTAAAGATGATTTCAAGAGGGCAAGATAATTTTTGCATAAACATGATATTATTCACGTGCTTTATTATCTTGAACAACAATCTGTGAAGGAATAGATTGGATGAAATTCAGTGTTTCACATACGTTGAAAGAACCTGAATTAACTACAAATAATATTCATTTCAGATATCAAAGATTTTATACTCCTTTAAATCTACTCGTTGAAAAAGATAAAAATTACTTAAAATGAAACAAAAAATAGACAAAAATATACGCGATTTTATGAAGTGTCTGCTTTATGTAGTCACTTTCATCTTCCATGGTTATGGTGTTCTTTTCTTTTAAAACGTCAATTTGAGTAATTATGAAATATCCGTTTCTAAACATAATTTTTTCCGTTAAGTTTCTATATTTTCTTATTCATATGCTACATGATTAAAAGAAAATTAAACATGACTTACAACATTTTTCAATTCAACATATTAGAAAAATCCTCTTATCTATTCGCATAACCTCCTTATCCTAAGATTTTCCTGTTATTCTTTCAACTTAGGATTGCATAAACCTAGCTCTTTAATTCTAGTACGCATCGATAAGTGAACCAAGGAGTAGAAATAACTCTCCGAGGGCAACGATTTCGTCGCCCATCTATTGGCACGCTACTGGCGCCGTGCAGCGCCGCACTCCTCAAGCGATCAAAAACCTGTGCTGTTGCACGCCGCTCGCTGCATATGCAGCCTGTGGGCCACCATTTCGGGCTGAAGACCCAAAGAACTTGGCAGAATTCAGAAGTTTCTTTGAAGAATACCGCGATACAAGCCACCATCCTTTTACAAATTTTCAGTCATAAAATATATCAACCACGTGATAAAGCTAAACCTAATGCAATCAGTTCTCTTGCAATATTGCTAAAAAAAATTGTATGCATCCAATACTTTCGCGCGTCACTGTACGTCAGACAACAGAGGTTGAGCTGCAAGCGAGTTTCTTTGGTGTGGACACTATAATACTTCAATACCGAAAAAAATGGGTGGAGCTCAAGTGAGTCGAGAGCGCATCATATTTTGAACTCTCGCTGGGATGGACTCTGGAGTAGGAGTTCATTTGAGAGAAAGCTCTGACTGGAGATGAGCCAATGTGAGTGGAACTGAAATGGTCAAAGTCTCTGGCGTGTTTCTATAAAACATCAAATCAGTCACGAAAGGGCCGTCGCGCCATCACCACGGCCATACCCAACTAATGTCAAGAGCTCGTCTCTGTCACCTCTGTGCCTGTCTTGTGATAGGTAAATATGGAGCAAACAAGACATCGTTTGGTGTATCACCCCTCAAAATTCTAAAACTAAGGTAAGTTAGCTAATTTCCAATTTCTAAAAGCCCGCAAAGTATAGACGGCAGGAAAACATAGAAATGACACCACACAAGACAGCGCAAGGGAACAAACAGCAGGTCGGGAAAGAACAAAACAAACATTGTCAGTCACACATAACATTAAGTAGAAAGAAACAAAGAGGGACGAAATTTAATAAAGGTACTTCGTAATTCGCGAAGATGTATTGAAGAGCAAGATTGTAAAAACCTAACATTTTTCAAGTTATAAAATAATGGCGAATCATTTAGTCAAGAAATGGGTATAGGTACTGGAATACGGAGTTCACAAGCAAAGGTGAATCAATAGTTCGTAAACGTCCGAGAAAACTATCGCTTGATAAACACATCAGCTATCTTCCTATACAGTAGGTAGTTATTTCATATTCACTCGCTATATACACCTACTGCTAACGGAGTTACAGCGTCGGAGGATCCAAAGTCGTACTCCGACTTTTGGTACTAGCCAGTGCCCGACTCCGACACCAGCTCCTCTGTACCCAAAAATTTCCGAAGTTTCACAAATGAGGCATTGACTCAATAGCAAAATAGATACTGCTTATTACAATTATTACAAGTTTTTTCTTTCCGACTTCGACTGCTGAGATAGACAGGTGTTGGACTCTTGACTCCTGCATGGCTCTAAGACATGTCGGCCTCCTTACGACTCCGAATCTGCAACCCTGCTTGGTGGGCTATGTATTTCTGCGAAATACTTCCACCAATTTGGTAATAAAGTTTGACATATTTTACTTCACTTGCACTACGTAGATAACAGATAACTACTGTACATGTTTCACAGCGCTAGCTTCCGGCTCTGGGATCGGCAAGTTAAAAAAGATGATAAACATGCGTCGAATATTTTTTTGATGGCAACCCCCAATTATAATTAGTCCAATACTAGCTAATGTGAACTAAGAAATGTTGATTATAGAAGACGATCGGCCATGAAAAGTAGTAGTCTTAGATGATGACCAAAAGCAATGAGTCTTTCATCATGGATGGCCCTAAGCAATATCAGATGATGATGATTACTACACAGAAATATCAGTCTGATACGATGACCCTAAATAATATCAATCTTATATGATGGACCCCAAGCAATATTAGTCCATGATGACAACCCCTAAAAAATATCAGTCGACGATGATGCCCCGTATAAGAACTATGAGTTTGCAGGGACCGACCTCCGAGCCTTGTTGCGGTCACATCTAGAAAAGATCACACTCATCAGTGGCAGTGGAGGGTCACCGTCAAACGCTGAACAATTAATGACACGGCGATGACGTCAACGAGTAACTAACTGGCAGCAATGACATTCAATTACACTTCTAAACTACGTCTCTCGATTATTTTCGCTAGGTATTATATTAATAATATGTGTTTGAAACCAGGGACTTTGTCACTGAAAGATTACGGTACACAAATAGTCTATTTCTAATAAAGCTGATCTGTCTATAAGTGAATAATCGGGGGGCATTTCAACGGAGAAGCAGCGTTTCCACAGTCTCGAATTGACGACAAAGTTTTTCATAAAACTGTGGGCATGCTTGAAAACCAACAAAAGTAGGCAACTCGACTCGAAGTGAGGCCTCTAAGCTATCATACTGGAGCTTGAAAAAATGGAGCGATTGAAAAAAAACTGAAACAGTCTTGATCGCCGTATACAGTGAAGAAATACGTTAAAGGACTTTTCGCCTCATTCACAATGATCGACATAAACCAATATGATTAATTTTCAGTTGTCCGGAGCAGCAAACACGGGCTATCGATTCGGGTTTAATGCGGTAATCGCAAACTAACCACGCTTGCAACGACTGAAACCTCACTTCTGCGGAACAACATTGAGCTTACACCCGTCGAAAGCGTAATCAGTTTACGATTAACGCTTGAAAAATCTTTTCACGGCTGCTTACGCAGGTACTACAACACTCACGACTGAAGTTCCTGGCAAGCCAAACCTAATCGCATTAGACATCATCTCGATCACAGCAAGCGAATCGAAGACGTCTTCACTCCCCTACTGCGGTTCAGCAGGAGCGTCAATGAGGACAGTCACCTCCTGGTGAGGGGAGCTTTGGAATCCACTGGAACAGTTGTCTTCAGCTGTTATACTTTTCCATTACACTCGTCACAACGGCAATTTTTTTCAACTTTTACTGCACCATCTCGAGGTAACTCGTGAAATATGTTCCTAAATATTTTAGATAACCGCATTTTGCAAGTTATCCCATCCCATATAGTACGTCTGGAGCGAAGACTGTCATCACTTTAATTGTAGTAAATATGTTTTCGTCTATCGAATGCAAAAGTGGATCCAAACTGAGAGGTAATGGTTAATAAATATTAGAGCTAAGGGACTAGAGAGCGCGGTCGAGAGCGACGCGGCGTTATCAAGCGGCGCTCATTAGCTCTATTCGCCAGTCACAGATTGATTTCGCATGCTCGCCCAATCGATCGTGCAGAAATAATCAAAAAAGTCACAGCTAGACAAAGACGCAGGCGACCCTCGAAATCAGTACCTACAGAGCTGCATGCGCTTATCACAGTGGGGTACGATTAATTAGAAAGCGACGCAGACAAAATACACGAGAGAGCGTGATCATCAGTGCCGGCCTCGAGCGCCGGAACCGCCGCCGGCAGGCTGTGGGGTTTTTCTGCGGCGGATAAGCAGGAGGTGACCCATTGTGTGCTTCGTGAATGGTAATTAGTGGGCAGCCAATGAGGCGCCCCGCTGGCCACGACATAAAATATGGTGCCGATGCTGATCGGCGGTACGAGCTATGAGTGAAAAACCAACAAGCCATCGTAAGGATATAGTAAAAATAATTTGGTACAGTCAACGTAAGATCGATCCGTGATCCTGCGACGCTTAGCTTTCAAGATGCGAAGAGAAAGCCAAAGTTTTATTTCGTATTGATGACAGTAAAGGACTAACAGTAAAGTTAAATACCAAGAATCATTTTAGATTAAGAGCAAGCTTATTTGTCTTTTACGGTATAGTAAATAGGTACTTGTATACTCAAAGCGAGATGATACAAAACGTTAAACGCAGGGATTTACCTGCACAATACACTACAGGCGCACAAAATCATGACACACAGCGTGCTTAGTAATGAGAAAATGACAAAAGACATATTTTTAAAGTAATTACAATAAGCACGACGGTTGACGTGTGTGTACTTAACTGTCTGTTGGCAACATCCCAACTGTATCGTAAATTAATGCTACACGAAAAAAGGTAAGTGCAGCAGGCAAGTTCAACGATAGATGCCAATAACGGCTAAAGAAAATGTGTACCGTGCAGCAGTTAATTACTAACACGAAAGAGAAAAGCAGTCCACTCTAAATGGAAAGAAATGAAAAAAATGCAGCGGTGATGGAGGAAGTATCAGTACAAAGATGATATGAGGGACTAATTGCGGAAGCGAGTGGGAAGCGGGCCAGGTAACAGTGCACCGTCACCGGTGCTGGGCAAAACACTGGGAACTTAACTTTACAGAGAGCGTGCGAGCGGTTCATCGGCGAAAAATACATATAAAGCAACAAATAATAACGTCTAATCTGCACGGTATCATCACCAAACTGAATGCAAGATAGCGCAACTAAAGCAGATGCCCCAAAACGGGATATCCTGTAACAGTAGTTCCAAGAATGGTTCGTTAGCGTCCGAGTACACAAAAATAGAAACAAGGACGGAAACACAGCAGTAAATTGGTACACAGATACACCAGTAGTAATAAGAGAAGCGGTTGGTACATGTGCAAGAGATAGTACAGCCAGTTGTATACTCGATACATTGGGATATTGCTGGAGAAAATGCAAATGTTGACAGGAGCACGTGCAGACGATATACAGTTTATCTAAAAAAACTCAGGGGAACAAGCTACACATTGTCAAGACAACTAGGTACTGAATTCCAACTTCCCGTAGATCTAGGTATTCAACTTTTGGCTGCTTATCCTTACCACAAAACGTAATTTCAACAGGGAGCCTTTCTGTCCCTGTAAGGTTAAAATTTCAGATCGCACGATAGTAAATATTCACCGAGGATCTTCAGCAACCCAGATGCACAAATACTAATCCTAGTAACACCCATACTTAAGAGTTCGACCAAAAGGTTACAGAAAATTCATGCGCACGATCTTGAACGTACTCCCAATCATGTTTGTTCAAAAACTGAGGGTCTCCATAAACATAATGATCTTTTACCTATACCACAGCAATAGCTGCAGTAAAAATACCAGAACACAACGAAATAGGTACTAATTTACTTTCAATTACTTTTATGTTTCTAGTGCATGACGAACTACAGTAGAATAAAATGTAGAGAAGTGAAACAATGCCAATGACCGCACATGTGACGGATCCATCAACAGCAACTACATGCACGGATATTTGATCACATTTATAAAAAAGAAAAATGTATAGAATGCCTCAAAGACGACTTGTACAACAAACGGCTTGGAGTTACGACACAGCAGAGGCGACAGATCTACGACGACGGAACAATTTCAATACAAGCGCGCAATAACGCAACGGCCCACCGCGCCTCACATATAACGGCCTCTCGCCTTCACACCAACGAGCTGAAAAACACTTAATGGGAATCGAGTGACATTTGGACACAATACTGAGTGCATGGGCTCGCACACCGCAGCCGCAGTTTCCCTGAGATCGGCCGGCGCAGGGACGGAGACAGTGCCATAATACACTTGGGAGTTCACGTTAGAAATATAGCGCAGCTCCCGCAACGCGCTCGCACTTCTCAACAGCATTGATCGTAAACTGACTCATTACTGCATCATGCCCAAGTTTCTGAATGTCGTTAATAATGCAGTTTAATGAGAAATAACAATGTTTATGCGATAACAGAATGGTATTATTTTTACGTTAGTGCAATCGAACCATCCCAAATCATTGCACTTAACGAACATCTTCCTTCACAAGATTACATTGACATAGCCTCGAAAGGACGCGCATTTTAACCAATATTGCCCATCTTCATGGGACACCGTGCGCAGTTGCCACTGCAGGTACAAGCACAATAAAAGCAACACAGACACTTTATTCACAATGAAGTGCAGCAGCAGCACGCGCTCGGGAAGATATCGTACCAAGCAAGAAGAAGTGAAAGCAAAATTTGGCTGCCGCAGGGTTGCAAACAAGGCAATTAGTCTTACGAGATTTATCCAAGTGAGATGTATAATAATGGCGTCACTTGGTAATGGTAATCGTGTGATAAACAACTTATAAAATTATTCCGAGCGTGTACTGTAGCTATCGCTACTAAACTTTCTTAAGATCCGTCGAGCTTCCAGTTGGAGACCCGTGCAACACATTCATGTTTTCACCTACCAGTTTATTTATAGCTATTAGTGATGGGGCGAATATCCGCATCCGCGGAACATCCGCACTTTTTTGATATCCGCATTTGTATCAGCTGATGCTAAAATGGTCACATCCGCAATCGCATCCGCAGATGTCAGACCCGTAAAATCCGCTGAAGATCCGCAGCAAAGGAGGTGCGGATGTGCAGGTTTATCACAGTACACTAAAATCTTCCACAGGGCTGAAAACTGCAAATTCTCATTTGGATTGAAAAGTGTGCACGCGCTGTCCCTGTCAATAAAGCACCATTCAAGTGTTCTTCCCAAGTGTTGTACAAACTGCCGTTGTGAGAGGGTGTCTGTGTTTGTGGTGGGGCGAATATCCGCATCTGCATCCGCGGAATATCCGCGCCTTTTTCGAAGATACGCATCTGCATCTGCGGATGTCGAGATGGTAACATCCTCAACTGCATCCGCGGATGTCAGAACGCGCAAAGATCCGCATCCGCTGATGTCCAAAAAATGACATCCGATCCATCACTAATAGCTATATATTTAATACTTTACGGTCACCGAGTTCAACATTAATGTAAAAATAGAGAAAGAAAGTGAAAAAAAGCTGAAGACGATTTCACAGGACCATTGGACTTTCAAGGGGTAATCGGAAATAAGGAGAGAATGCTTGCTTCTCAGCAAGTGCTGAGTGTTACATAACTCAAAAATTAATGCCAAGTACGGTACCTCTGGACTGTAATCTATTTCTAAACTTACTGACGCCACATTAAATCGTCATGACGCGTCTGTCCAGTGCAATATATATTTTGACAGCTCAACAGCTAGAGGACTGACACTGACACCTGTGAAATTACATAACTTAGAATTAGCCCAAAACGCCAACTTATTTTGCAAACAAACTGGGGGAGGCTTACCCTTCTAATGCAAGTACAATGTAAGAGCTCAGAATGGAACTGGTAAATGAAGACCAGTAGGTACGTGTGACCAGTCAGACCAGCAGACACCCGGAAACATGACCAGCAGCAGTAGCGCCTACACCCGTACGGAGGACCCACACACGCGTCATAACACCGAACTACAAATCTAACCCTGCGAGCGCGCGGAATGTCAACGGCAGCTCGCGACATGTCAACCGTAACGGGCCGGTAACTGCGCGTTGACTAATGACTACACGTGCTGCCGTCTCCCTATGCACTTCAACAGTTGTGCCGCACTTTGGAGAAAAGTGCAGGGAGACTAAAGACGCAGTAAAGTGAATCAATTGCGGGTCGTCGTCTTCGGTAGGTAATCAAACGAGTTAGCGCACCGATTAGACAGTCGACACATGATTCTACAATATAGAAATCAACTGAATTTTACAACTCCCACAATTTTAAACAATATAATGCCCTATAAAAGCTGCAATGTAATGCTTTTCGGGAAGCACTACCTTTTACTTAAACATGCGCACAGCTCCTCCATACGGTAGGTATACTACATTTTTTTACTGGTAAACATCGTACGATCATTCATGCACATCATACTCAAAATCGGGGTGCAGTCTACATTTGAAAACAACGTCACTTTATCATATACTTTTTTGCAAAGAAAGTATAAACCGTAATCTACTGAATAGGCTATACAGTGTTTTACCGTGCATCAACGAACAAAAACTTCCGTTATGGAAAGAAGTGTTTCATGAATACAGTAGCAAGTATTTAAATTTATAAGAGAGCCATTACCGCACTACAGCTGAAACAAGTCCATACGCGTACTTTCTAGACAAGAGAGTAACCTGATCACCATAGCGCCCGTTGCAGACTACGGACACTAGAGAGCATTTCTTTTGTCGGCACGGCGGCCACAGAGCGCACTCTCTTCAGGAATGCAAACACTTAACCGCTACTGCAAAAATGTTAGGAAGACTTAGCAGAATGAAGAAATATTTCAGCCAGAAGAGTAGAAAAAAAAGCTGAGGAACGCTCTCGAGTTGGGAGATGGGCGCACGTACACCACTGAGAGAGAATGCGGAGGGCAAGCCAGTGGCAGCGAGGAAATGTTTTTACGACTGCAGGAAAAAATGTAATGCAGTGAAGACAAAAAGTAGCGAGGGCACGGCAAGGATCAAGGTGGTTCTGGTGGTCACCCCGAGCGTTCCAACAATTACACCAGTGCAGCGACACCGTACTGGATCTCAGACGAAACAGTGGAGCGGTCGATCTAACTACATGCAGAGCTAAGTCCTTACCGTTACGTTGTCATTGATGACAGTGGGAGTTCTCATTCAGAAACCCAACATTGTGCACGCCTATATCTACGTCGTACTCACTTCAACAGTTTTCACTTGTCAGGATTACTGCCGCTGTTTTGTTGCCCTCAGTGCGACGTTGGTTATTTACAGACTAGTGTTTGAGAAAGATACCTTTATTAGTGCCGCCAATAACCAAAATTGGAGGTGAAGAAAGCATGAAATTCGCCAGAGTAAAAATAGTTAAGCATTGCGACAGCTTATTAAAATAGCCTTTTTTCTAAAACATCTTCCAAAGCAAGCACAAGTTGCTAACTATACTTAGTATGCAACGTATCACCAATAGTGCCAGTATCCAGCTCCTGGAAGCAAATCAAGGATCGTCGACGCCCTACAGCCTACCGGCCATGCTGAGCAACGCACCACAGGGCACGCAAGTGAACAGCACCGCACAAAGGCGTACAAATAATACCGCCAGAGTATCACCTCAACACTCCACATCATTACTACCGAGAGTGGTTGTACCCATGCAGTATAGAGCAATACACGCCAGGGCTAACCAACTATCGCACAAGGGTTGTGCATTCGGAACGGACCAAGTTCGACATGATTTGTGGGTCCAGCCAGCGTACGCGCGAATCCAACTTTGTCACCAAAGTATGAACCTCAGCTATTTACCTTTATTAGACACATGCACAACTGCATCCTCTATGCAAAGCATGCAGCGTAAATACAATTTATACATACAGAAAAATCGTTACTGCGCATAAAAATTCTGTGTAGCTACTAAATAAAGTAGGTAGGTACCTACACACAGAGAACTAACTTTCTCGTCAATACTCAATATGCTAAATACCTAGACCTGAAACACTGATATTTGCAGAACTGAGAGATTTATTTATGAGTGCTCTGCTCAGTGCGAAGAACTTTCATAATCGGTCCCTACAATCAAATGTGTTCGGTTGAATCCCTTGGCTGCATTATATAACTAGCAACAAAATTCTTTCTGTACAGGCACACAAAGGAATCGCGGAATTACTTGCTTTCGCTGACCAAGAGAATGAGCTCCAGTTGCATGGGATATAGCTTACAATGAAGGCAACGGAGGATGAGACATGCAGTAGGGCCGCAGTAAGGAAGTCATAGGATCGAAACGACCCCGCAAGCAGCGCATCTAATAAGCAGGCTGTGAGGTATGGGGACGTGGGAGAGGAGACCAGGCTGCGCACCTGCTTTGCTTTGGTGGGAACCTCAGTGTGGGAGACACCAATTACTAATGCAACCTCAGAGACATTGCCATGCGTTGCTGTAGGCAGCGACGGTACGTGTGATGGTGAATTGCTCCCCATTTTCCGAGATGCGGCTGGTGCTATTGCGTGAGCACTACGTCCAATATTGCAGCAAAACACGCTTTAGGTACAGGGAACTTAAAAAGTCAACAATGTGAACAAGTTTTAAACAAGTCAAAGATATATTGTATGCTGAATATCCAATCATAGAAGAAATGACGTAGCTATAGGAACAACGAATATATGGTAGGTACCGTAAGTCAGAACTACCAACAAATTAAACAAAAAGTTGATTAGTCACCAAAATCAGAACCTAACAAGCGAAATTAAGAGTGAGCGTCGGTGATTAAATTGCAACTACAATTGCAACCAATAAAACACCGTTACGCGTCATCGGCCTCTTGACGCTCTGACCACATCAACCATTAGGCCTAACTACAATCCAGCGTGGAGGATATCTGTGTGTTTTTCCTCGAGTGTAAGAATTGCTATTGAATTCACATTTTAAAAGCTTTTTCGTCTTTAATGTCGTCTTTATTAGGGATACAGAGCCTGGTTTTCGGCCTGGGGGTGTCGCCGCGGGGTTGGGATACAATAAATGGCTTAGCTAGACGCCCTCGGAATTGTGATAACATGTATCGAAGACATACCACCGTGTAATAAAGAATACAATAACACGAAACTTTTTCCTATGCTGAGTATTGCATGTCCCACTATCCACAGTTTGCATGGAATTATACAAATGAAAATGTAGTGCTGCAATCAGTATCGTCAATGATCAAAGTAGAGATGTTACCGCCCTCACTACACAGGCATTTTTCAATCATTGAAAACTACGAGGACGGTACAGTGTAGCTGCTGGCCTGTCATGGCAACTGCATCAACACAAGCTCCCCTTTCTTTCTCTACGTTGGAAGAGCGAATAGAATTTTTTTTTAATTTATTACCGTATATATCGGTATTTCAAGTGATGCCTGTAGCATATCCCCATTGCTACCTCGACTGTATAGTCGTATACATTTATCACAGCAGTACACGTCAATTTAATATAGCATATAAGTTTCCAGATGCAGTGCGGCTTGCGCAATGCGGCATACTACACAATGTCAGAAGACAAGTGACAGCCTGACTGCTACAACAAAACAGAAACAAAGAAATCAAGTTGAGACTCTCATCTACGGCCGTGGTCACGAGAATAAAGCTGAACTACCACACTCCGCATGAAAGGAAACGCACGCCCTTGGTCAACTGAGGCAAGGATAAAACATTGCACTGTTGACTCCGTGATAGCGAACACAAATCGACAACTGCATGTGATCTTAGAGCTGTAATACTCCGATAATGCTTTCTAGAAGTAGGTAACCATTTTCAGCGATAACATTTAGCTTGATAGATAAACAACAAATGCTAACTAAAAGCTGCAAGGGTAAAAAAAAACAAAGGGCAGAATCATTTACTAATGCAGTCATAGAATCACAGGACTCCAACAGTGATGAATACGCCGTATGCAAAACAGAAAAGATAATATCTGCTAAATAACCCAATGTTAGAGCAAAGGGCTATGGTATATACGAGTAATATTTCAAAGCAATTTTGGGTGATAAGAGGGTATATTCATCACGTGAGCAGAATCTGTAACGACTGCTTGTGAGGACGGTGCGGTAGGTACAAGAGGTGGCAGCAGCAGGTCTGAGCAAGCAAATAAGCGCACAAAATAAGGTAGTATTATATGCAAGAGCAGCGTGGCGCATCAGCTGAGCGGTATGGGCGGGGGGGGGGCTGCTGGGGGGAGCGACGGGGCGCGGACTGGCCCTCTATCGATTGCTGAGAGCAGAGAGACGGACGGCGCACGGTCGCACAGAGAGAGAGGACGGTCACGGCGCCAAGCTCGTCACTAATTTACTGAGATGCTGCGCACCGTCTCCTCCCTGTACGTCCCGTATCTCTCGCTAGCTACTACACTAATGCTCGTACCAACCACTGGCGTCAGGCCGGGGCATGCAACGAAACTGCCTTACGCCCTCCGAGTTCAGCTCAGAAATTTTCTTGTCAGTTACATATATACCTATTTGAAGAAACTGAAGTGTAAAGAGAGCAATTAGGCTGTCAGTGTCATACTAGAGGGTTAGCATATTCAACAAGCGAGAGTGCTATCGGTTTAATGCCAAGCACCTTACACTGAATATCAGAACGAAATTGCGCGCTAAACCCAACTGATCAAAAATTGCCAAGCGTAACTGCATGGTTATACTTAAGTGCGGCGAATTTGGGAAATTCATCCCAATAAAACTGGTGCTATGCAAATCGTACATTTGTGTACATCTCTATGTATCGCCAATTCCAGCTTGTTATCCGTCAACTACTGGTACTGCAGTGTTTTACTTGTAGAAAAGCGCACACTTACGTTCTGTGGGATGAAGTATAGGTGTTTTACAGAGAACTTTGGTAGATGATGTAGAATGATGGAGAATTCAAGTATCAGAAAATGAAGTAATTTTTGTATGGTTATACATAGAACATACAATAACAAAAGCAAAATAGAGGGAATAGCAACTTTATTATACACTTTATTATATAAGTCAATAACATTCGGCTAAAACGTGAGCATACGAAAGTGGGTTACAGGTCAATTCAGACTCCTGGACACCTCAGACCCTCCCAACTCAGACCCCCGGACAACTCAGACACCTGATAAATTATATACAATATCAATATTTGTTCATAAAATATTATCAACAATCAATCGCCAGATGAGTGCTATATATATAAATCTATTAATCAATTCGTGTGGTTCTTTGTTAGTAATTTCTCCGTGCGTTGTTACGAAGGCAAATCTACTGAGAACGATAAACTTTCGAAAAATTCCACGCCGTAGACTCAAGTTGTAGTGCCAAGATTTTCAAGCAATAACCGCGGTTTTTTTGTGTGTGAACTCTAGAGTCACAATCACACCTCACAGTCTCTTTTATCCAGAAACACAAGCATGCCATAGTGATACACCAAATTATCCACATGCGCTACACTTATTATATATATATATAGGGACGAAGTTACGGGACTATAGATACCTACTATATTTCACTAATGCTTTTCCTAGGATTCTCCAGAGATTAAATGCATGGATCAAAACATTTTTGAGAACGTATAGGAGAAATTACATTGAAAAACACAAAAGTTTTCATTTAAAATCATTTGAATTTGAGGTATGTCTCTGATGTGATGTGTGATTGTTTCATCTAGTTATGGCATGGTAAGAAAGCAGCATGAGATAACAAATTGTTTCATCGTACATCTGCCACCGTATTTATGCGTTCACGTTGCATGCTGAAGTATCGCGTTCACTTTGAACAAGTTTGAATGGGAAGTGTTGCTGCTTTAAATAAGTCAACAGCATTTCTGTCAGTCATTTTTCAGCAAAATTTAACCTGATTCACTCCGGTTTTGTACGTTATCGCAGTCTATCACACACTTATATCATACTTAAAACAAACATTGTACGTGGCCGTGGGCAAATGTTCTTGTTTCATTTTATCTGTCGTTGCCTGTAAGAATACTTTAACCTATAAGTAACTGATATAATTTCTTTTAGTCTGTTGTAAGTTTACATGACACAATCCTTCAGTTCTATGCGGATTTGTTGCCGATCACAATAACCAATTAATAGCGTTTTTCTTTGTGTATTGACGCTGAATTTTAAAGATTTTTATGATAATATCTGCGCGTACGATGTAACTTCAGTAGGTAGCGTACACAGTACACAAAAGGGTCCTAATTCTGTGTACTGTGGTAGCGTACGACAGGTTGTTCTATGCTTGCTAAGTTTCTTGTAGGACTTACAAGAAACTATTCTTTTTCATAAATAAAGATAATAAATCAATATTACATCGTTGGTTTGCATGCGTTGGAAAACTATTTGATGCATGAACAATTTAAAAAAATGGTAGTTATACTTATACCGTAACTGGCCTAATATCTCTAATGTACGCATTATTTTCAGAGTATGTTCATTATCAGGGGTCTGAGTTGGCCAGGGGTCTGAGCTGTCCGGGAGTCTGAGTTAGGCTGGGATCTGAGTTGTCCAGGGGTCTGAGTTGGACAGGAGTCTGAGTTGGACAGGGGTCTGAGTTGGACAGGGGTCTGAGTTGAGCAGGGGTCTGAGTTGAGCAGGGGTCTGAGTTGAGCAGGGGTCTGAGTTGAGCAGGGGTCTGAGTTGAGCAGGGGTCTGAGTTGAGCAGGGGTCTGAGTT
>LQNS02000225.1:962957-985151 GCA_001587735.2 Parhyale hawaiensis
TGGCAGGGTCTGAGTTGGGAGGGTCTGAGTTGGGAGGGTCTGAGTTGGGAGGGTCTGATTTGGGAGGGTCTGAGTTGGGAGGGTCTGAGTTGGGAGGGTCTGAGTTGGGAGGGTCTGAGTTGGGAGGGTCTGAGTTGGGAGGGTCTGAGTTTGGAGGGTCTGAGTTGGGAGGGTCTGAGTTGGGAGGGTCTGAGTTGTCCAGGGGTCCGAACTTACCTGTAACCACGAAAGTGTTATCTGCATGCTACGCTGCACTGTTGCAAGTAGGGTCAAATTTCAGCAAGGCAAAGTGCTACACCAAAGTTACAAAACACATCCGATAATATAGGATTTACTTGCGCGCTACTGAAAGCGACGGCGGGCAACACTAACAATTTTTAGTTAACAAAACAAACGTGGAGTTATTTTCTGTGAACACTCTAATGGCTTCTCGAGGTAACAGTCTCTTTCCTCATGTGTAGGCTTTCTCTTTCCAGTCCACGAGGTAGGTAGTAGGCAGTAACCATTATCTATATTTATGAAAATGGAAATGAAAAGCAGCCCTTGCAAGAACCCATGCAGATTTAGTATCAAAAACGTTAACGAGACTCGGTGGAACGAGAAGCACTGTTCCAGGTCCCATAGATATTTGGGGCAGGGCAATCAGCTACAAAGAATCAATTTTGTGTCAACCAGGAGCCCGTGTGCCTAAGTTTCCTCCATCACGCGCATCATCTGCACGCAATGGAACTGTCCCAAAGCAGGTCATGCTGCCAGTCGACCTTGTGCTGAAGCGGAGACACACGCCAAGCATGCCGTGCCATGTTATAACCATTTGCCTTCCATAAAATTAAAGCTAGAGGCGAAACTCACAGACACAAGATTGCTTCACGGGTTCAGTCCAGCTAGAACAATCATTGCGCCGATTAGAGAATTGCGACAGAACTGAAAGTAAAAATTTAAGATGATTGCGACGAACCAAGTTAATGGATATGCACAGCAAAGACTACGGCAATCATGCTAATGAGGGATAAATTGCCACAATAGAAGAACATCACTTTTTGCTAAAGAGGTTTGACTGATCACTGTTCGATACTACGGCCATTAAGTCATTAAGATCCTGGAAATCACGGATAATTTTTCTAATGGAGATGAGTCGGACTGCTGGGGAGATCCTCTGGTCCGATGTCACGAGATGGGCGACTGCGTAGTCAGGCTACTGACCTTATATTCAACATCTATGAATTGGCTGCCTCTCAGTCAATGAATCACTCATCAGTTTCCTTACATGCAGTACGCGCAACTACATTATAAGGCAAAAACTCTCCAGTGGCCAAAGCGATTGTTATCGTTTTAATTTCTTTTTCACGCATTAAAGAAACTTCATAGAGATATCGGAATTACATTGATATAGCGATGATCAGGCTAGGATGTGATGAAGCGAAACAACGCCGTTTCCTTTACTAGCTTTTGCAGAGAAGCAAAGGGGGTGCACCAAATAGTGAGAGTGGCCATGTTTGTTCAGGTGCTGGGGCAGCAGTTATTATATCTCTTCGTCGTGGATTTAGCGATGTCGCTCCCTCCCTCCGCCATGTTTGACAGAGCAGTGACTCATGGCTCTAGCTGCGGAAGAGCGGACGGTCGCTTGACTTTGCGATATGTGTGAGTTGTGCAGCCCTAGTGATTCAAAATGCACATCCACCGGTCGTACTCGCTATGTCGGACTATCTGTTGTGATTTTTCTGCTTTTCTTGACGCATATTATATCCCTCCTGTTATATTTTCACAAGGACATGAATAGGCGGAATTCCTTAAATTCATTCCTTTCTCTTTCATTTTTTACACCAATTCAACAGTTAGCTACCACGAAACTGTAAAGAATGGGAAATTAATGAATATTGTGATCTAAAAGTTAAAGTTGACTTCGACCAAAAAGACCAAGAGAATTTTTTCTAAACTCCTGGGCTTAAAAATGTAATTCTTTTTAAATACACGGGGCGCAATATATAATTTCTAAAAGGAAGTACAGTGTAGAAGCTTACATGCGTACAAAAGGGAAACGGCTGGAACGAAGCACAAAAGTAAATCAAATAATTGTTGGAGGTAAGGGGTAGAAAATACTAGCAAGAAAGAGAGCAGAGTATAAGTATAAGAGGACAGTCATTAAGAAACGTCCACAGCAAGTAGGAAACATCGTTAAAGGCTTCACTCCAGAATGGGAATTTTTTTGGACTATTTGGAGGGGGAGAGGCAAGAGTCAGAACCGAATACCCGCTTGGCCGAAGTGTCACAGAGGGATAAAAAGTGGTCAGTCTATTTTGGGTAGCTACTATTTATCATATGTAAGTCTTTCTTTTCGCGACAATGGCTCAATCAAAGGAACAAAGCAGGGAAAAATAGTACGTTGAGAACAACATAGGCAGTAGCCTATGGATGAGACTGACGATCATCACAACACATAGTTATGGGACAAGCAAGTCGGGGGAAAAAAAAGAGGAACAACAGAACAAACTGGAGCACTCTGAGAGCGCATACCTTCGCCAAGTGAGCCAACGGTAGCAAAAATTCAAATTGGCCCTGAAATCATAATGTTCTTTGCATAAACTCCAAAATCTAATCATTTGTGTTTTTTATAATAATAACAGCTTGTTCAATTTTTTTGAAGATCCGTTCATAACTTTTTGAGTTATACTGTTAACAAACGTTAAGACAAATATGAGTCAAACAGACAAACGAACCAACCGATCTGCACTAAAATTTGATCATTTATGTCTTTTATTATTACTAACAACTCCTATAAATTTCATGAAGATCCATCCATTATTTTTTTAGTTATTGTGCTAACAAGCATAAAATTTAAAACAGTGACAAACGAACGAACGAACAAACGGATCGTTACCAAAATTTGGTCATCTACTCTTTGTTATATACCTAACAACTCATGTTAATTTCATCAAAATCCATTCATAACTTTTTGAGTTATGGCATCAAGAAAAATGACGCAGACAAACAAACAAACAAACAAACGGCTGGACATATCTTCACCAAAAGTTAAGCATCTGTTGCTCCTAACATACCTGACAATTCCTGTAAATTTCATCCAAATCGGTTCATAACTTTTTGAGTTATCTTGGTGACAGACAGACAGACATAGAGACAGACAAACAAACAAACAGACTACCAAACACGACGAAAACATAACCTCCTTGGCGGAGGTAACTAGTAGCAGAATGAAAAAAGAAGGAAGCAAAATGGGTACAGAGGATAGACGTCCCGAAGTCCTACCAAGGAGGCAAAGACGACTTTAAGGTTAACGATGACGGCTCGACTTCAGAAACTATATGTAGGTGGTTGGCAAAAAATTATACTAACCGTATGGCTTATGGCCCATCCTATACCCCCTGAGAGAGCGCGAGTGGGTAGATTAAACAACTCTGTGCCAAGAGCAAGATAAAGAGAGAGAAATTTCAAGAGGGAAACTGAGAGTTTGGGCTGAGAGGGCTGAAGGCGGCAGTAATCAAGTGCCTAGCGAACGACATCTGATCGATCGGAGGCCAGCGATGACCTTGTTGATGGTGCAGCTAACCCTGCACCATGGGTGCCATCTATACAGCTAACTCTAGCTCACTATTGATGGACACCAAATTGGCCTCCTTATGTTCACTATAGGTGCTGCAAGAGCCGTCCAGTACTGCATGATGTTACCTATTATTTTCGGGTCTCAATGATACAACTGCCGTTGTGTGCGTTTATTATGCTTTTTAAATAATAATATTAAAAAGAAACATAACGTAGCTATGCGACGATGAGTTTTTACAATTTTTTTTAACTGAATAGCTCGAACTATACGAACACGCACGAGAATTTGTGTCCACGAAAACACGGATGCAATGAAACTGTACATGTTAAGGCAGGTGCACACGATAGTCAAGCCTGAAATACCGTAACTAGTAAGAACGCGCGGAATATTCCGGACAAAACCTTGTTGCCCTGTTCAAACAACAGAATGGTCAGATAGCCAAATGTCAGCGAGCTCCGTCAGAAGCACGTTGGCGTCATGATTACATAGGCTCAATAGCAAACCAAAATAAATACGTATGTATAGTGATAACCAATCACTTCACTATATTATTAAAATTCTGTTACAATATGTCTCATAAATATGAGCTGTCGCGATAGGTAACGAGAGTACTTAATTTCAACCAAGTATTTGATCCTATACGAACGGCTTGCAAAGTTCCGTTCAGTTGAGTAGTTAAACGGGTCAAGTAAAACCGCAGTATGCTGCATTGCTGCATCCTAAAAAATCATGAGCAACCGTACAGATTTCCCGGTTTTCTGAAACCGATTCGCTGGTCATAAGTCCTCATCGGTTGAACCTGCCTTTACACGCCATCAACGCAGCGTTTGCACAGTCTTCTTTCACCTGCGAGATTAGTAAGTCATTCTTGAGCTTACCACTGCTTTTTGAAGCTTTTGGTATATCATTAAAGCCATCAAGACTCTGCGAACACAGTCAGCTGATTTTTCATTTTTGCGGCGCTTCCGAACAAACGACGCCATAGCTTACCCAAAAATTACCGGGAACGAACTGAAGAAACGTTAATAATAAAAAAATATTTTAAATAAATGTTTTTACGTAGATGCAATACTAGTGAAGGTTCAAACGTTGCCATATATATATTTCTTTTGCTCAAGTAGCATAGCACATCAGATCACGAATACAGCAGTTTCAACGCATTATTATAGTTATATTGAGTAGTTTCAGCCTCCGCCTCCCAAACAACGGCGATCTCACAGAGAAAGAAAGAAAGAACATATACCGGTAGTAAGTACCTATATCGATAGGCGCGTGGAACCCATGCACAAGGGTGTTCCGACACATGCAGGATCAACGCGCGTAGAACCGGGAAATCGACAAAGAAAAGAAGATGAAGAACGGGACAAAGCATCATTAGTAGAAGTATGTATGGAAATGGACGAAAGCAAAGCGGGCGCTAACGACAGACCTCCCGAAAGCCTACCTAATGGCTACGATAACGTCCTACACAATCCCCGACTCCACACACTAACATAAGATGGGCGAACTTAACTAACCTAACCCTACGGCCTATGCCCATGATCGAAGAGTACCTATTCTACACGCATCGCACCAGAGGTCAATGTTTATCACACCATTTCTACAGAGATAAAATACCTACAAAACTCTGTGCTTCGAGTGTTATTGATGCACAGCAGACGAAAAATCTGCTCTTTGAAATGCAAGTACTGCTAGCGGAAGCGGAACTTTGGTACCGTACATAAATACAGAGCAATAAGGGGTCCAGCTATTACCATAGGTACTGAAAAGTTTGCTAAGCCTCTGTCGCCAATATAAATGCAATCTAATAGAGGAAGAAAGCAGCGACATACAATATGTCGGGATAAACTTGAAGCCCTAGCACGAAGGTGTTCTCACGCAAGATCAACGTGCATGAAAACAGTCAGGAGAGAAGAGGAAGAACAGTCGGCTATACAACGTGTTAATATAGGAGGATGGAAATGGAAAGAAGTAAAGTTGGCACAAAGGAAAGTCATCCTAAACACCTAGCTACATGCAACCTTTATGGATCCCTGGGCGAGCTGATGGGCAAACCTGAATAAGCTAATCCTATGGCCTCCAGACTACGGCCCATCCTATGCGTACAGAGGGGGCTAACCGGCTAAGGGATCCAAACTTGCAGATATTTCCGTAGCTCCAGTGGTGTGGTGAACTACACAAGTTTCACAAGGTCATGCACTAGCAACTTTTAAAATTTTGCCCCAAGCTAACAAGGAGCAATGACGGACGCCAGTGAAGAGACACACTGCACATGCAACACTACCATAGTAATTCGATTAGGATGAACAGTTCGTGCGAGCAACGGAGTTTAAGTGCAAACGATTTTCAGTGGTAAAATAATCTTATATGAATTCCGCATACAAAATACAGGTTTTGTACTGTCGCCACAATTTCATCTACATCGAAAGATATGTACAACGGTCATTGGTACTGAAAGCCTCAATAGACCCCCAGACGGACGGCCTAGATACGAGGCTGAAGGTTTTCTACACAATATAATCCGTGTCAATGTCGAGGCCCAAGTACAACGAAACAACATGACAGTATACACAAGTGTGCTCTCAATACAGAAAGAGAGCAACCCGAAGCCACGTGCACGCAGTACACGCAACCCTCTCATGCCCGAACTAAACATCACTTCTCGCAAGAATAGCACTGTTTCTATGGTGCACTGTGTATGCGATAGTTGGGTTATAAAGGTTATAATGTGATATCCAAGTTGCTACATTTTCTTGTGCAAGAATGAGTCCAAAATTCAGGTCACTATTTTTTTCTAATTTGTCTAGCATATAGGCGTGTTTCAGCAAAGAATGGTCGCAATTCGGTACAAAAGTGTAGAAGTAGTAGGTAAATAGAAATATCTAATTGCATCATGTTGTAATAAAAACATTTCAAAAATTTTGATCAACACCATGCGTCACCAATGATCAAGAAAAGATACTCGGTATTACATTGTTGAGCAGTTCTCGCCAAGTCTGATGCAGAACGAAACATCTACAGCTACGAAAATTTTGCCCACAGTACGGCTAGGATCATATCATTGTCTCTTTTCACAATTCACGAAATCAAACGTAAATTAACAAAGAAAAGCTGAAAGAATGCGTAGGTGCAAGTGTTATACATAAGCTTTAGTTTTCGGTGGGAATGAGTGGTCGCTTACACAGCGCCGTGAGGTGATGGTCTCATTGCTCTCGCTACACCAGCGGACGGCTGCTGTTCCAAGACTGTTTCTTTTTTTGTATTCCTGGTTAAGAGGGAACGTAGATACAGCAAAGCAACAAGATACTACGGTACTCAGACAGTGATACCATTGTTATTAACAAAGGTTTCAGAAAGAACAAAGTACGATACAGAAAAAGTCACGACACCTAAATATCAGCCAAGAGAAATTACAAATATTTTTGAAGCCGTTACTTCTTGCAGCACAAGATGCAAAAAGAAAACTTTTAGAATATAAAACACAACAGAAAATCATACAAATATAAACGTCACAGATTTTAGTCCCGCTCGCACCCGGAATTACACAGGAAGGCAGCTCCCAGTTTGACCATTTTCGGGTTGTATAAATGCAGCAGGGGGTTCATGGGATCGAACCAGGGACTTCAGTATGGCGCAGCGCAAACGCACTGCAAGCGCAGCTCTTTCAGCGCTGTCGGTCTTGCGGTTACACAGCGCCACGCTGAAGTCCCGGGCTCGATCCCAAGAACCATCTCAAGTTCATAGATATACGGGGTGTATACTGAAATATAGAAGGACTTCAATTGCAAGTTGTTTGTAGCATTAATTTGTTGATTTTGGACAAAAAAATATAATGTTCATTTATTATCCATCCGTCGCCACTTTTGCCATACTTGACGGCAATGCTTCAAACTGTATCAATCCACTAGCTATACAATAAAACACAGTTGTTGGTCGCTTGCTTGCTCTCTTGCTCGCTCTAATGTTGGTCCGTCTCTCCGTCACGCAGTTAAGAGTTTAATAGGAGAAATGTACCGTACTGAAAAACAAGTTGAGATACAATGCAATTTCAGCAAGTTGAGATACAATACAATTTCAGTGCATAGAGTACCGGTGACAAATATAGCTCTGGATCTCCGGCCTCTGGATCCCGGGCTCTGGATCCTTAGCCTCTGGATCCCCGCTTTCATTGCTGAATCAGCCAAATTTCGACGCTGGAGGTTCAACAATCAGTTGGTATCCACAATACGGTGAGCCCTGGGCATTTCCAGTGAATTCTATTGACTGAACTATATTTTCTTAATGCAGCTTAACGTTTGATCAATTCCAAGCTGATATTCACGGCTCATCTTGCAAGGGGATATTTTGCTATCGCAAAACTCATGGTTGTACAGTACACTAATGGAAGATCCGGCCTGCAGGGATGAAACCTATAATACAGTAAAACCTACACTGGGAACCGGAACAATAAAAAGCTCAATCACAAAATTTTTGCCGTCATTTTTGACATCTCGGCCCTCTAGTTTATAATAATTTTTGAAGTCATTTTTAAAATCATCATGCACCTGGGACAACCTGAAGCCCGTCAGCGAGTCGCAGAACAACGCCAAGGAACAAGACAGCCCACAGGCGAGTCCCGTCAGAAATGGGACTTACCGTAGCAAAACAGGACAAAGACAGAAATGACAGACAACACAAAAGCAGCAGCAGCGCTAGCTGGTCACAAGAAAGAAAGCAGCACTACAATGACAGGGTCACACAATAAGAACGAGGAGGAAGTGAAGACATAAGTTCATCGTATAAGAAGCTCTGTAACTATGACTTTCTAGACGAAGGCCATGAGAACACACGCAGGGCACACCAAGAGAAAACCACGTAAGAAACTGGACGGTATACTGAGGGGCTGACGGTCGAGCAGCGGCGGCGCTCTTTCCTTTATAATGGATCGAAAGTATAGCGTGCGAGGGTAATACGCATTACGTTATAGCTGTAACACGGATGACGTAGCTGCCTCCACTCGCGACTTATTAACTCCTCTCAATATAATTTTTACTCGTCATGGAGTAGCACTGGAGATTCCAGCACTAGAATCACTCGTGAAACGCACATAACACTTTCTACTTAGGGATAAGCACTAAAATCGCAAGAAGCTGGAAAGCATCAGTCGAACGTAGCATACTACCTACATAGGACGGTGCATAACGCTACAAGGAAAAATCGTCTTGTTTCAATACAAAGAATTAAAATACCATGTTTGGCAATAAACCTAATGAGACATTTCACCGTAAAAAAAGTTGTTATCAGCTACAGTAGCAGGATGAGCATCATATGCTACCTACGATCAGAAGTGAGTCTGCGGGACCCGAACTCCCGACTCGTGGCGTTGTCCAGCAGATAGGAGGCAGTGTTTGCTGGAGGCGATTCAGCGACGACCAATGCCGTAGTGACAGGACTAGCCGCTTATCAAAGATTTTTCTCAAGAAACTGCCCGTTAAAGTGAAATAATCAAAGATATCTCGAAATATATTTCGAATAAATTTGATACATCCTACGAGACATCTTGCTTTAAGGCAAGTTCTGTGACGAAATTTGCTGCAGATTTCACTTCGTTGAGATTTATATCAAGACAAAACGTACGAACATAATTCAAGGTGTCTATTAGATTGTCTATTTACCATTTTAATTTTAGCACTTGATAGCAGCCCCAGAAAGCAAATTTTGGCACCTTTTTTATTTTAATTTTTGAGATAAATACACAATACAAGGCTTTTTCAGGCCAAAAACATGTATGCCCAGTACTACTAGTACTACTATCTCAAGTAGGCAGCTATAATATGATACATAGATACAAATTTTTCTTTCTCCATTTAGAGTGATCACGTTAGAGCAGTTAGAGAAACTGAGAAATGGCTACAAGTGACACAAACAAATTGTATTTTTAGTTTTTTCACTTGATTTTAGCACTTTCTAGCACTTTTTTTAGCACCATGCCCATTTTAGCATTTTTAGCACCCTGTATATGTAGACCTTGCATATACATGTAGGTATCACCAAATTATTACATCAATTAGATGTAGTAATTCTTATCCCTTTCAAAAAATATGACAGCATAGAGGATAAATAGCGACTGTAGTACACGAAAGCCTTCACTCGGTCCTGCGACCATTCATCCCTCAAGAATGGGCTGCAGTATCACCTATACAGAGAATAAAGACAATGTCACGACGTAACAATGCGAGTGCGGACAATCACTGCGACCTTCCACGCACAGCAATAGAAAAAGTCCGAGATTTAATTCGTTCACGGACCTAATTAGCGAAACAATTATGAGCAGAGAATGTGCGGTACGCAACCTCAAACCCAGCGGTCAAGTGCGTGCATGCGCTTGGGAAAATGTCGCTTCCGCGCCCAAGATGGCAGCGATAGAAATACATACTGTGAAGGGAAGACGATCCGCAGGGATGTCAGCAGGGACAAATGGAAGGGGGGAAGTGGATGCAGCCCGTGGTAATAGGAAGCATTTTCAGACATTAGCGCAATCAGAATTAGCGTGGTCAATACAGATCTCGATGGAGCAGCAGCACGCTAGAATTGTGAAAGAGGCCCACAGGACTGACTGCGGTAGTAACTATGTCCCAATCGAAAAGTATTGGGTTGCCTGGAAAGTTCGTGCCGATTTTGAGAAGAAAGAAAACGGTCAATAAATACATGCCATCACATTTTTAATGAAGCCAATATGGACAAAACTTCACCAGGTGCTCATGCATGGCAAATTTTTATAGGTTGCGGCTTTTTGCCAATTCTCGGGTTGTGGAATGTGGGTTAGGCTATTCTTGGTTAATGACTTGCTTTGGTCATCATCGGCAGAGGATGGTCTGCCTGTTCGCTCTTTATCAATAAGGCCACAATCTTCAGCTGGGGACATCACGAACCACCATGCACTACAGTTATTTCGGATCAAGAATCATCACCGTATACTGTGCATACCTATTTCTTTGGTTGCTAGAGAAGCATTTTTTCCTTTATGGGAAGAGAAAAGCATTAAGAGCCGAAAATGAATTTGATTACCTTCCATTCTAAAGCGTTACAGAATAAACACAGGTTAGAGGATATCAAACCATCTTCAAATAAAGATGGCTTGAACTTCGCTCTAAATATAGTGTAATCCCATTTTCCAGACTCAATCATGTCCTGAAATAAGTCGAAAGATGAACTACTTAAAATCGGCACAAACTTTCCGAGCAACGAAATACAAGCGCAGTGACACGCAAACTCAGTCCAAGTCAAAGTTACAAGCGACAAGAAATAAATACCTGTCAGCGAACACGCAACAGCTTACCTTGCTCTCAGGTGCATGATACTCCCGCCGTTTTCCTGAAAATAGAAAGAAAGGCTTACATAAATGAATTGTTTACAAGCAGGTATCTCGCTGCCGTAACATGAAACCGCAGCAAGACAATGACAGTAAAATAGCTCAAGACATAATAAAATATCATGGATCAAAATAGGTACCGTACTACTTGCTATATGTTAATGATGCAACACAATAGCATTTATCAACTAATAAGTGATGAAAACACACACAATAAACTAACTGTATTCAAAAAGTAGGAGAAATATCTATCCCAACTATAAGGTTTTTCACTGAAGCACACCAATCAGAAGATAATAGCTGTTACTGAGCTAAGTTTGACAAATGGCAGAAAGCCTCAGCAGGCGCCAAAAGGTTCAATTTTGGTTTGACGCTCTCAACTTTCGCACATTTTTCTGTAGCAAAACACACAGACGTAAACCGGGTCCTAATGCTATCATTAGGGCGAATTCCTTCATTTCCTGCAGATCTAGCGAGTTGAGTTCAGTAGCCCGAGGCTAGGGGGAGAGTCGACGTGGCAAAGCTCAATCAGCGAGGACAAGGAGAGCTGGCAAAACACCATGCGAATTCGATCCAGGAAGCGGTTTCATTTTTGCGATTCCGCACCGACGAAGAACAATAAACTTGAGCGCCCTGGGCACCGGCAAGCGACGGACGGACGGGCTTGCGGCGGCTGCTCCTCTGTCGTTCTGCCAACGCTGGAGCCTGCGTCACATGCAGGGTACCTATTTGGAACGTACGAAGTGATCCACAGATGTAAGCTCAGGTGCAACGTTTAGCTGCCAGGTGTTGAACATTACAGCAAACAGACGGCGAGTGCGGCTAAGAATGTTTCATCTACTGCAAGTCAGGAACATTATACTGACTGTACTCTTATCGATATTCTCGCCAAATTTGCCAACTGTGGCGCCTATTATTTCTTGCAATTGTGTGACATATCGGTTAGTTTTACCTTTTAAGCTTCCGAATTAATTCATGTGATGAAACGTTAGGACTGTACAGTATGGCACAAAGCAGAAGTTTTTTGATCAAAATTTAGTAATATTACTCAGAAAGTGACATAATTAACCCTGCATAGCTATTTTTAACAATAACTATAGTCCCGAATTTACAGCAGCATTTCTTGTGCCTCACATGATAAATACCAGAAGATGTGGGACGAAATAAAAACGTGTAAATAATAACCTAACAATTACATAACTTAATTATTTTGTGACAACATAGCTAGCAAGGTACGTATACTTAAACGAATACTTCAGTTCAGAGCACCCAAACCTTATCGGTTTAAATTTTCATTCCGAAAAGAGTTAGCGATCCACAAAAGTTGCGGAGGGTAGGTACTTTTCGTTTTAATAGGTAGTAAGTCAGAGTATATACGGCACCTAAATGTGTGTTTGTTACTCTACAAGATAAACTTCATTAAGAGGTTAACAATTGTCGAGTACCCAAGCACCTCCATAATATTGAGGTTACTCTAGGTAACATTCTGCCAGCTGTTGCTATGCAGCGCCAGGCACAAATGGACTACTAACCTGTGCCTGTTCAAGTCCTTAAACCGCGTTTGTACAAGTAATACCTATCTATAGCGATGCTCTAAAGTTAGTACCTACCAACCTACAGCTTAAACATTGCATCTACCAAAACTGGTCAGCGCCAGCTAGCCTACATAGGTACCAAGCTCACTGACACATGCACTTGCGATTCGTTTACTCCTGCATTCACTAAGCAACCAGGGAAGTAGCGCATACATTCTTCGAGCAGTTTTTTTTAACACTGGGCAAACGTCACAAAAGTTCCAACGAAATCATGTTCACAGCAGCGGGCAGTGCGGTGGGTACGACCACAAAGAGCAGCGACCAGCCTGCGCCCGAACCTGTCCAGCAGAATATGTCTCGCCCCGTAAGCAGCATATGCATAAAAAATGGACTCGAGTACTGCTAGGCACCGCTGGCTGGCATTACAAAAGGGCCTGCCAAGGACGAACACAGGGGCGTCAGGTGCGAGCCTTGGACGCTCGGTGCGCACAGGGCAATGTTGCGAGAGTAGATGATCGCCACTAAAATTGCGATTACCCCCCAAATTTAGCTGTCGTTTACCGTAGCAGCGTGGTAAGACACGCAATGGGAACGCCCAATGCGCAGAAAAGTATATAATGAGTACGTACTAGTTGTTGGTGAGTATTCGTTGTACTACTTGCACGTGGACGCTTCTAGCATAAAATGTTAAGTAGTAAATGGGTTTCAGTATCGCATTAGCAGGCCAAATTGGCTAACCCTAATGCTCGGTCGCGTCGCTAAAGGTACGGATCACTTCCACTGGTCCATTCCACTATTCGTGTTTCAAATAATTCTCAAGAGGAAGAGTAGGTAATAATTATAACACAAAATATGAAGGTCCGGTCCTGCATCACGCAGTGTTGCCTACACAGACCAACCGTACGTACAAAATCACATGCCTTGGATAACTGTAATACCACTGCAAGGTATCTTGGTAAACCACCTGCTTGTCTGAGTGCATCACTTCCGGACAGAAACTGGACAAAAGTGTACAGGAGGAATGCGCGCAGCAGCTGTCGAAAAGCCTAACAAGAAAGCATAGCCTACGTACATGAGATACAGAAAGTTCTTCTGCCAGAAAAAGAACCTGTCGAATATCAAAGCTTTGCCTTCACATCTAGTAAAAAATTAAAAATGCAGTAGGTACGTAGCATTGTTATTTATCTGACCAAGCATATAGTCAGGGGCTAGGACTTATAAATAGATACAGAGGCCTAACTCCCAAGCTGGATACAAAAGTGCTATAAAAAGACTGTATTTAAACACTTCATACTTGATGCCGGGCATGTTTTAGCCTCTATTGTACTTCCACATTAAGGACAAAAATGTAGGAACAGATCGTATCTGTAGAAGCTTCGTGCTTGATGTTAACGCATTAATGGCCCTAAGACGGTGTGATCGAGGCCTGTTCCTACATTTACAATTACAGCTAGACGAAATAATCTGGAATAATAATCATTATTGCTTGCTCTTTTAAAATATCGGTACTAGCCTCACAGTATTCCTACCTAGGTGAAATGTAGTGATATTGAGAAAGTGAAACTGCCACATCAAGACTGCGCTCAAATACGGGCAGAAATTGTTCTGGACAGTTCGTGAGTTACTTCACAACCCATCACAAGTGTTGCACTAAACGCTAAAATATCGAGGTTGTTATTATTATTATGATTATTATAGTCATAGTTTTACCACCGTATCCCCTCGATGAGTGATCCGTACGGTGCAGAATCGGTCTTTCTACATAGCTCAGTAGGAATATTTTATCTCGGCATTCCTGCCGGAAATTCTCGATTGGCTCAGCGCGCTACTATATTTATAGTGGCTGGAAAAAGGCGCAAAGAATAGAGAAAGACACTCGGGTGGACGGCCCCATTCGAGGCCTTCCACACGAGAGAGAGAAGTCCCACGAACTAGGTCGGCTGTCTCGAACAACAGCCCACCTCGAGGAACAGAACGGGAGAAATAGAGAAGCTACCTAACTTTACAAAGCTAACCTCGTCAGCAGGAACAGCGGCCAGATGCAACATCCCCAGCGGAGAAGGCACTCGGGATCCTTGGGTGCGTGATGCCCATACATATTGTGGCAGGGAAAGGGCCCGCCACAATAGGCTATGCCCCTGAGGGCATAAAATACGAAGGATCCGACTGTAATCTATGTTCCATAAACTTATTACCTACTGAAATTCCGTTATGTAAACTAGCGCACAATGATCGAGTATATTACCGTACTTCGTCTGTGCCCATGAAAGTGCATGGAACTTATATACTAATTGTCACATTCATGATGTTTGGAATTATAACTACTGCAACACCTTCTGCTGTAACCTAGCTGGGGCTTCCTACCGATCAAAATTTATATCGCAAACTCCAAGCCTCAAACCAACTAGGTACCTGTGAAAAAGAGGGAGCTATTATTTATTGGCAGATGTGCGCATATTTTTCAACACATGATTTTAGAAATATTTTAAATCATAAATTTAAAACTGCAGTATTACATAGTATATAAAGAAATAACACTACCAATCCAGCTGGCGATTAAGTACTCAAAGAAACGACTTAAGTTCTATTCAGTCACCTGCCAACAGGAAGGAGATAACTCTAGAGCCAAATTTAGGTTGGGGTACCAGTAAACTCATAACATACATAGTATTTCATACGGTAGTGGGCAATGACCGCGCGCGCGTTCATAAAACGATCGGTATACAGCAGCAACAGTCACACCAGTACAGAACTTCCAACTGCGCGACAACGGTTAACGTCAGAACTGGTTGGGAGACATGCGGACTCCTGTCCACAACGGTGTAGGCTATCAGGAGGTGTCCAGAGACACAGGTCAGGTGGGGATAAAATTTTCAATTTTGTTTTTTAAGAGAACGAATTTCGAGCTGACTGTTTATGAAGCTGGGTCCACACTGACGACTTTCGTCGGCTTCATCAACATGGAGCCAGCTCTTCTAATACGATTAAGGTTCAGCGACAGGGCTTCAGATTGTGCATAATTAAATTGTTAAACAAGTTGCACAAGATTTTAGCCACCGCTGCAGTATTTACACAATAGAAAGCATCAGGTGACAAACTTTTCATCATCTCTCTTAATGTTCACTGAGTTTGAAAAGGCAAATATTTATATTTTAGAATTTTTACAGTGATGTTCAAATACTTCAAGGTGGAGCCATGGGCACTTGATCGGATTATAGTCTAATCATTTTATCAAGGCATTTCAGCAATGATGAAATTCCTCTATAGCGTAGCCAATTCTATGGGTATTTCTGAGATTTTGTTCGGCCCATATCCTAATCTTGCCCACAACCTGTATAAAGAGAAAACTCAGAAATACCCACAGAATTAACACCGCTACAGAGAAATTTGACCACGGCCGAAGTGCATCGATAAAATGGCCAGACTACAGTTGAGTTCTCTCTATGCTGATATCACCGACGAAGGTAGTTTCTGTGAACCTAGCTAAATACCGTAACATTACCAACACTTCACCTACAAATAAAACAATACTGCAAAGTACCAAAGCAAGCACACGTAGCGACTTTCCTGTACCAGCCCCTCCATCACACAGCTATTGAGCTACAACCAGTGTTCTTGAGAGGGGAACTCCCGTCTAGGCGTTTACCCTTTAGTTAAATAATAAGAAAAATCACAGTGTATTTGGTCCCAACAACATACGGCACTATCTAGACAGTGATAAGCTTTCTATAAGGATAATTCGAGGTTTTGACTCGACTAACAACTAAACGATAAGCTATTTCACAAAATAACTACTGAATGTACGATGAGCAGTTCCAGCTAGCTCTACATTTCAAGCAAGCATAAGCCGTCTATACTATACTACAACTTTTCTACGATTCTTTCATGTTGTCTGCGTATTTTACTCGAAAACCTTTCCTCCAAATGCTAAGATTTTTGGGGGCAAACAACTCCAGACCGCATATTACTGACAGTTGTCATGGCCAGAGTGCGGAAGCGGTGATACTTAGAATTACTGCACTCGTGCAAGCAGGGACGGTACAAGATAGCAGAGAGATCAAATGCATGCACCAGCAAAACCAACTACCGGTACCGTACTCTATAGTCAAGGGGTGGGCAAACTTATTTTAATCAGGAGCCACATGAACTCCTAAAAATTGACAGACGGACTGGGCAAGCACCCAATACATGCATATCATACAGGAAGAGAAAAAGAAACATAATGTCTAGAATTAAATAAAATATTAAAACAAAAAACGAATTACTGCAGATACACAATTTTAGAATAATATTAGGCCTATAATAAGTGCTCGACATTTGTTAATACATCGAAGATGTACAATCTTCGGCGGGCCGGATTGAAAAGACCCAACGGGCCGGATGTGGCCCGCGGGCCGTAGTTTGTCCACCCCTGTTATAGTCAAAGGCATTTAGTACAGCTGCCAAATTTGACTTTGAAGTATCAACAATTTCAGTCTAAATGAAAAGACCCAACGAGTCTCGATCTAAAGCGCGCACTCTCTCACGGCAGCAATACTTCACGCCCATGCCACAAATTTGATCCATTTTGCCCCCAGAGTAAATTATAGCACATTGTTTTCAGAAGAGTTATTCATAGAGCCTAATAATTTTCAAGCAAAAAGCTACGCCCGCAACATAAACTGCGCTCAAGGGAACACTTACACCCCGACACCATGCATTCGCCCTAGACTAATAGCAGCGAAGAAAGCAAAAGGGAACGAACGCTTTACTTGGATGAGTTCGGCTTTCGCTCCATACCATCGCTAGTACACTTGAGAGTGCGTGCACGCACTCAGAATTGTACGAGTTACTTCAGTGACGGCGTTGGAAGTTAAAGTGTTCCTTGAGTTGCACTTGAGAGAAAGAGATAATTATACACTCCATGGTCCCATAGCTACAGCATGTCTGGTATATACGAAGAAAGGTACCTATCTATCTACTAGAAACATGCGATTAGCACAGCCCTCATTGACGCAAATTTCGATGAACGCAGTCGCTGTTTTGAAACTGACACTCGAATAGCATAATTTCACCACGGACTAGATTAAAGTACAGTAGGTAGTTGCTTTCATAGAAAAAGGTTCAATAAAATAGAAGCTAATATTGAACTAAATTTACAGTGAACTTGTAGATCTGAGAGCGCATACCTAATCAAATGTTGAAGAAAAATTAAAATTGGACTTGAAACTAAGATTTCCTCTATATCATCACCAAAATACGATCATTTATGATTTCCAGCTGCAATAACAGCTTCTATATTTTTCTTTTTAGATCAGTCATAACTTTTGGTTCTGAGAAACATTTCAACAAACACGAGTCAAACACACAAACGGAAAAACCGATCAGCAGCAAAATTTAGTCATTTGTGTATTTCAATACGTTTGACAACGTCCACAAGTTATACAGATCCATTCATATTTTTATGAGTTACCGTATGTAACTGACCAACATTAGTCAAACATATAAACGAACGAACCGATCACCAAAACTTGGCTATTTGTATCTTCTAGCTAACATTTCTTACAATTCCTACAAACTTCAAATTTCACGAAGATTCGGTCATAACGTGTTTGAGTTATGCAACCACGAAAACCGAGACAGACGAACCAACAGTTGAACGTATCTTCACCAAAAGCTAACCATCTGATCCTCTCAAGTCCTAACACGCCTAACAATCCCTGTAAATTTCGAAAAGATCAGCCATAAATTTTGGAATTAACCTACCTATAGAGTGACAGGCAGACAGAATAATATACAAACGCAGACAAAAACGTAGCCTCTTTGGTGGAGGTAATAATGCATTCCACCAGTGGTCAGATATCAAATACAAAACAGTGTATTCAAAATTTGTATACTTATTCCTTTAAATGAAGAAACTAATACAGCTAAATAATTTCCAGACCGCACCGCATCGAACAAAATTTATAATGTATCGCCATTAAAGTTACTCTTGTGATACTGATATCATATGTATAGAATGCTTAATGAAAGGTAAAGGTAAAGTCAGCTTGACCGTACCCCTAACTGGGAAACCCGCATACACTGGTTTGTGCTACAGATATAGACCAACGGGCCCCAGAGGAGTATACGGCTGCAGTCGACCACAGATGTCTAGAGCTAAGGCACCAGTAGCGGAAGACTCCATACGACAATATCTGCGACCCCCCCCCCCCATTGCTGGGGAAAGTCAGTAAACCCGCAGCAGTATGCAGACTGATCACATCAAGCGCGCAAAGATCCTGCCTAGCTGGGAGCGAGATTCGAGCCTGCAGCCTTGAGAGTCAAAGTCAGACGCTCTATTCTGCTGCTACTGGGGGTCTAATGTACTTGAAAATATATTATGACACAAGTTGACTCAGGCCACCCTTTCACATTACGTGGAATGCGTTGTTGGGTTATTTAAGATTAGATTAGATAGGCGGCAGTACACGAACCAAGAGGCCCATTCGGAACGAGACACCGGAACTTACGCGTCGGCCCTCTATGAGCTAATGCCATTAGGTTAGTAGGATGTAGAGGACTGGGGAAACGAGAGGAGAAATAATGGAAGACGAAAGAAAAAAGAAGGGGGGAGAAGAAACTCAGCCAAAGCGATGATCATGAATGCTTCCACGAGGCCCGGAATGCTGACAAACTCACTGCAAGAAACTAGTACCTAATCATATTAAATTCTAAAGGAATACAACCCGACAGGAATTTTTTATTTACTCACACAATCCCACAATACACTACAAAGTGACTGAAGGCCACATGCTGCAGTAGGTACATGAGAGGCCAGCCCAACTTACTCGAGCTGCGTGCAGTGTAGGTACCCAGGTCGGTATACTGGGCAAAATTGCATTATGTTCTGTAATGCCCGTAAAATTAGAGGCTTCGTAGACCACACTATATGGCCGTTCAAACTGAGCTGAACAATCTTAATGCACTCTCGGCAAAAATTAGTTAACCTATAGCCGGGTACTATCACAATGGTAGTTCTTACGGAGTAATATAGAGGCAGGTGGAGATGCTACAAAAAAAAAAAAAAAATGGGCGGGAAGCACGCAGTAAGGGGTATGGAGAAGCTATAGCCGTTGAGAAGGATATAAATTATATACTCCGAGGAAAATGAGCAACGAACTAATCATAGATTTGCATTCGTTGATATCGGAAATGACACCCAATTTATTTTGTGGTAAATGCACGTCGGACAGTCACGCTCTCGGCCCCCCGGGTCAGGTCATAGTAAGCTTACAAGGCGAGGAATCACCTGATAGCTTCAGCGCCGGCAGAACGGAGCACCTGGTAATTTCATCGCCTGGTCGCTATATACACCGGTATAAGTTCACCGCGAGTGAACTTATAGGTTAATGCCAATCCTAAGTTATTGGCATGGGTCTTCAGCTTATGATAACATAACATAGGTACATGACCTTTCCATTTTCTTCACTTTAAACTCCCGTTTGCATTTTTGTAGGTTTCGATTAACGACTTAACTTGGGAGGACGTTACGGAGGCCAGCACGGCATTGCTAACGTAGAATTGGCTGCACTCACCTCTTCAAGCTATTAAATAGAACACCGAACCGAGGTGACAGGTGATACGTTCGTTTTCCTAGCACTACAGTATATACCACCAGCTTCCGCTACTAAACAATGACTGGGTGTCAAAGCACATTCTCTCTCGGCACTTCTGACGGCCTAGAACTGTTGTAAAGATACAGATATCCTCATCTTCACCAAAAAAAAAAAATTACAATTGCAACCTGCAAGTCTATAGCCGCCCAAAAAAATGCTAAATTAGGGTTTTCAGGTTATTACATTACATAACTTTTTTCTCTATATCTATCTTGGGATGTTGAAATTTTGAAGAATTTTTCATCCGGCAATAACATACACATTTGTAGGCAAACAATTAAGCTATGCTAAGTTCATCGGGACTGGTAAAGTTGACCATTTGTAAGTCTTTTCTTATGCGAAGTACTTTTGAATACAAAAGCAACTTGGGGTACCTACCATACAACATACTTAATTAACATCTGTACTATCTGCAGGAAGAAAGAGTGAAAACACTACATCTTATGCGTAGGCTAATCAAACAGTAGATTTATGAGTAATGAAGTGCTCATGCAAAATAAATCAAGGACAACAACGCCACAGTTTCCACTGAATCACCAACTTGTTAAGCGAGTTCCTCATAAAAATATTTTTAACACCCAGTATCTACATTTACCTAGCAGATGCTATGATAAAAATAAAATATAGAGTGGGTCTGGGTGTTAATATAACGCCAGATATTTCAATTTATTGAAGCTTTGGCGATACCTTTTTTGCCAAAGATAAGTAACATACTACCAGCTACATGAGTTACGATTGCATATGAAATGAGACACCAACAACTTGAAATAATAGTACGAGGTATTGTATACGTTCTGGCGAGCACAAGCGCAAGGGGCCCATGTAATCCAGAGGTGTTGCGCCGCACAGCAGGCCCTGAGCACCAGACCTCACACGGATAATACGCAAAAATGAGATCCTCACGATTGTGATAAGAGCTCTCGCTCTCAAAGAAGCTTCATAAGAAGGCGTGCCCAGCGCCGCCACTGACTGCCATAATCCACCCATCACGGTACTGCCTGCCATTAGCTGCGTGTGGAGTGGAGACGGGCGATGGCGCAGCTATGATGCACAGTCCGCTGATCACTAATAAAATCAGCGAGAGATTTTGTTGTATGAAAATGCACTGAAAGTGTGCAAAAGAATATACAAGCTCTACTGTCGGTGTGAGAATTTTACGGAAAGAACGACAGAATACCCACCCATCTACACAATACACTGTTAATGTACCAGTACTTGAACGTAACAGATGCCATATAAGTGGAGACATACTTAAAAACCGTTAGAATTTTAACCACGATGGATGATAGCTAGTAACCTAGAGGAAAAACATAAGCTATTTACCTAAAATATTGAGTGATCATTCAAAGAGAAGATTTAAATAACATGTCATAACAAGCTAAGTCCATATCAGTTAATTTCCTTAGTATTTAACATTAAATTTCGATTCAAACCATTGCAAACCATACTATTGTGTTACATTATTTTCAGCCTACAAGCCACTGACAAGGCGTCTCAAGAAAGGAAGAAAAGAATTTGTCATCCTAATGTAATAAAAAGCTTCGTGTATTTATTTCGTGTCCGTTTCTAAAGTAAGTGGGCGAATATAGGCCAGGTTGCAGATTTTGTACTTAAGTTGCGTTTTCGTGGCTATCGATGATCAGGCTGCAGAAGATGGCGAAAGTGGGATCCTTATCCCTGTATCTGAATGTATTTCTTCTTTGAAACACTCCTTGAAATCGAAACAAAGATATTTGCAGCTTCTTTAGTCTGATGTTATACCTTTTTTTCTTTCAGGTCACGTGCTAAAAATTCAGTAGATGATCAACGAAGCACTCACGAAGTGATGATTTTTCACGGGGCAGTAGACAATTATTTCTTCTAGCTTGCTATCTTTCTTTGACGGAGCAGTTTCCGCTTCATCGGCCAGAATTTCAGCACTTCATTGAAGCAGATATTTGAATTTGAAAGACAGTACTACGGTACGCTAGCATTGTATACCTACATATATATTATATATCTCACAGTTTCTCGTCCCGTCAACACCTGGTATTATCCAGACAGGGGGCTCTCCGTCCGCCCTTGTGTTTAAATAGAATAAATACAAAGAATCGAGTCAGGATTCGATCCGGG
>LQNS02000225.1:1005701-1018524 GCA_001587735.2 Parhyale hawaiensis
TACGAATTTTGGCAACAGAACAACATCAGAGACCGTGTTGTAAACACGATTCTGTTGGAGGTAGAGTTGTGAGAAACCGCGCGACGACTTTTTCATTCGGCAATTGAGACATTACCCTATATAACAAAGAGTAAATGACCAAATTTTGGTAATGATCCGTTTGTTCGTTCGTCACTGTTTTTAATTTTATGCTTGTTGGCACAATAACTCAAAAAATAATGAATGGGTCTTTATGAAATATATAGGGGTTGTTAGAAATGTTAAAAGACATAGCTAATGATTAAATTTTGGTGCAGATCGGTTTGTTCGTTTGTATATTTGCCTCATGTTTGTCATAACGTTTGTAAGCAGCGTAACTCAAAAAGTTATGAATGGATCTTGAAGAAAATTGCACAAGCTGTTATTACTATCAAAAGGCACAAATGATTAGATTTTGGAGTTGATACAGAGAAAATCGTGGTTTCAGAGCTTTGAATTTTTTGCTACCGTTCTCTCGCTTGGCGGAGGTATGCGCTCTCAGAGTACTCTAGTTGGATATAAAATTCATGGATTTATCGTTTATAGTCGTCAAGACGGCTTTCTTTCGTCTGTACAGATGAGCGGCTGAGGTTCCTTTTGTTTCAGATGTTAACGGTAAACAATGCGCTCTACAGCGACGCAAACGCTGATACGTTTCTGTGAAGTGTGAATGCGCGATTGCTTGACGTAAGTGTATTATGTACAGACTTTTTCTTCAATATTTCGTTAGCAAGAGGAAACGCGTTTCTCTCTAAGGTGATTTGGTGCTTTCTATGCAAGTTTTATTAGAAAATTTCCTCATATAGCTAATATCTATACCGTAATCGTTCAGTTAAGCGATTCCTAACAGCGCTTGAGTACTGATATAAAGCTGAGATTAATAATTCAATATCTCAAAAAACTACTCATTTTCGATAGCTGGAACCATTAAATTTGCGAGTAGCATATCAAAATCTACCAGAATAGTGTTCAAAAGTGTTTGGGTTTGCGTGGGGGTTATAGTAAAAAAAAATGCCTATTATTTTCGAGTAGGTTAGTGCTAAGGCAAGTAAGATCCTGAAAATTGTGAAAAACGGGTGGTACTACGCAAAAAAATGGATAAAGATTTCAGCTAAACGTAATGAATCCGGGTTTCAACGCGCTGCGATGAAGATATAGAGCAATCAAAAACTATTAATTTTCGATGGTTGCAACCTGTAAATTCGAGATCAACGTGCCCATCAAGATTACCAAAAACAGGTGATAAGATAGGCTTAGCCCATCTTAGTTTGATGGGAGAGAGGAACTCAGCATGACTCCAGTTCGCCTCAACAAGTTACATAGGTTGGACAGCGGAGTTTGAAATAACAAAATTAGCTACACAAAGAGAACACTGCTCGGCATTGTGGTCATCGGAAAATTCACCGGCATTATTGCAGATTAAAGATGCCTCGATATTTCTGCTACTCTTTCAACGCAAAGCAATTTCCTAATATTGCATTCACATTGTACGAGCAACTAGCGCTACTCTACCACAAAATCAACCGCGATCCGACACACGCATATTCTAAAATTTTAAAACGAGCGGACGTGATTCTAGACTGGAACCTTCCGTGGACGCCAGTCGGTGGAAGAAGCCTGCAGTACAATGGCAAACATTCCAAGGAAACAGGGACATGAGCTAAGCCTGTCCCAACAGTAATTAATTAGCCCAGGAAAGTGTCTCACCTGCAGCAGTTGCCCCGTCGAAGGCAATAGATCCACAGGGCGCGAGGTAAGTGTCTGGATGAACATATCCATCTTTATGGAGAACTAAATGCTGTAAACTTGTAACCAATGCACATTGTGATTTATCATGGTTATCTAACTCTAAATAGCACTGCACTGATGAGTAGCAAAGAGCCCATGCTCTTTCTTCGGAAACCGGAGCTCCAAAACGCCCCAATATTTTCTCGAGATCAACACAGCCTCGGTGGTCGAGGATTGAGCGAGCCGCAGCATCACCCATCCTTCCTCACTCACGTTTAGACCGGCACTGGCGGTCTGCGGAAAGTGCGGATTGGACGATTGGCTGTCAGACATGCGCCGTCCGTTGGCTGACGCACAGCAACGTTTCGTTCGCCAGATGCACGAAATGCTCTACTGAACGTTCACGAAAAAACTTTGAAACGTATAAACATAAATTCAGTGCTCCGCCTTTAAACGAACAGACACAAAATTAGCTCATGACAGCACGAAACTGTCACATAAATGCATTAGTTACGGCTGATTTTGTGGCCACCGTGCGGATGAATAGACCTTAAGACCTGTATTGTTCACACAAACTAAAAAATTACAATTCAAAAAAGATTTACAGATTATATACACACTCTAGCTGTAGAAAAAGCCCCTTAAAAGCTGTCCTCAGCTTATTGGGCACATGTCAATCTATGAGCTATATTTCGCTATACAGTTGGTGTTTAAGCGGCGTTTAAGCTTGATCCATCCGTTTTTGCGACCACTTTTTGACGTGATTCTGATAGTGATTAACCGTGAGCAGTGGTGAAAATTGACCTCAGCGTAATATCTCCCGAGGGCTGATCATGAGTGACCAAAGAGTGATTCTAGCCATTGGACAAGCAAAAATTCAAAATTTGAAAGGTAGCCTAAGTTCGTGAGGATAAATTCAATATTGTCATTACGATCATTTTAATATTGACCATCAGCATTCTAGTTTCGATAGTTTCATGCATGTGCGATGTTTAAACTGCGTCAAATACTACTAGTTCACTTACGCACTAACTTTAAATAAATTGAAGTTATTTTTAAAACATCCTTTCCCCACTATCTTCCATGTAAATGTGACAGATATCTATTTTCTGAGAACAAACACGGCGTGCCGCGTGTCTGGTTTGTTTAAAAAATCAGTTACCGTTCAGGTGATTTTCAGTGATCAGTGATCATCAGGATACCGGTGATTCTAATCACAAATGTGACCACAGAAAGACACCTTCGATACTGCGGTAGCAGCAAAAAAAAAAAAAAAACGACGGATGCTACTACAACACAATACCAACTGCATACAACCGTCGCACTCGATATTAAGATAATTATTATTATGTCCGTTCTCATGACGCCACTGCTCTCCACTAATCGCGATACCTTCTGCTAACTTTTGCCTATTGCACACAATGTTCTAATCAAACTTCCCAGACTAAACGTAAGGTGGTTACGAAACGAGGGACATCTTTGCCGCTTTCGAGTGGTCGAAGTTGACGGATCGTCAAACTTGGCACAACATTTCAATGCACACAAGGTGACATAATGGCTTTTGCGGTTGCAATGTTTCAGGGTAAAATTGTTGCAAGTTGCATAGACCAGAAATAGTAAATATTAATTTAATATGTAATATATTTTAGTGCTTGTTTACACGCCGGTTTTTTATTCACTGTGTGTAGTAAAGGTAAAGTCAACTTAGACCACACCCCCACCTGGGAAACCCACATGCATTGGTTTGTGCTGCGGTGCTGCGGGTATAGGCCCACTGGCCCCAGATGAGTAAGTGTAGTTGCAGTCGACCTCGGGTCACTAAGAACTATGGCGCCAATTTGGCGGAAGGAACAAATGACCCGAGACCCCCCCACCCCCCTCATCTCTGAGGAAGGCAGTTCCGCCACGGCGCCTTGCATGCACACACAACTGCCGAGTCAGCACACCAAGATCTGCAAAGAGCTCGCTGCCTGGCTGGGCATCGAACCGGCGAGCGATACAAGGTGTTAGAGCTGAGAACGGAAGCATGCTGCTACCGCGGCGGCAAAAAAAAACACCTCTCTATTCACACGTGAGAATGGTCCATTGGTCAAAAAAGTTCGAACTCCGTTCATCCAAGTACTCTGCGCCTGAGTCTTTTTTGTACGATCTTGAGACATGTCAACGAAAAATTGACATCTACGTCTTCTGCTGGCAATTATCATTGCAACCTGGTGACTAGCTCATTTTATACTTATGACATTCCAGTCCGAATTACCACCATTTAAAGTGAAGTTTTTTTTTAATAGGATCGTTACCAGACCTGGCACGATGGCCGTCGCCGATTATTCGATGGCGATGGCGTGAAGACCGTCGTCATCGGATGAACTATGATCTTACGATGAAACATCGCGATAATCCATCGGCGATAGCGATGGTCCGATAGAATCTGCATCAAACAATCGGCGATGGCCATTTTCTCCGTCGGCGATGGTGTTTTGAGGAAGCACTGGTGCGATGAAATGGTCGAACATCCCATCAGGGATGGCATTTGATGGGCGGCATCATCGGTTGTGCTTCCAATCCCGATGAAGTAATGAAATAAGGCTAAAACTACAGAAAAACAGCCCTGCGAGTTGGAAACATTGGTTTTTTTAGTAACATTAAAACAAAAAGTGGGTTATACAGTTTATTTGGTGAATTTTCCGAAGAGGTCAGTAATGACATTTAGTGTTTTTGTTGGTATATTTACTAAAATAACGCATTCTAATGACGATGACACACGCTAGCCAAAAGCTGAGGAAACTATCGCGAACGCGCAAAATTTTTTGCGCAAAAAAGTACCTCACTATTCACACGGGAGAATTGATGGTCCATTGGTCAAAAAGTTTGAACTCCGTTCATCCAAACGAGGTTGCCATGACTACGAACTAAATACCATGATAAAAATACATCTAACGAGCAGAAAAATATACTAGATGCTACCCAATGCCTTCAAAAGTAATGCTAAGAACAATTATATGATAGAATATCTTAACATTATAAACCATTGCGGTTCCGAAAGCGAACTGAACGCATGTATCTCGCAAGAAGCACATGGCACCATTGCTGAATTAGTCGAAGACTGAAGCCTGTTCCAATAATACAAGTCTGTAGGGGTGCGTGTTCCAATAACAAGTGCTGCTCGGCGAAAAAGTCTTATAGACACAGAACTACAAAGTTTCTAACGAAAACGTTATTCCAAAAAAGGTCCTAGATTACTATTATTATTCCTAGGTACATATTTCAACAAAATAAGCTGGATATTGCACAATTATTCGCAATTGTAAAATTAGTTATATTTTCAATAGGGTGTGTTTCAACAACGATCACGATCGAGCATCGCGCTTCTGTTGATAAACAAAGGTACAACGCGACACGGCAGCCTGTAATGGCGGTTAAAACACAATGGTAACTTCAAAGTCAAATATCTCGAAAAAACACATTTGCAACGAAAACGTTATTTATGGAAGACGTCTCAGAATGTCTTATTTAACCTAATAATGGCTACAAAAATACCGTATGTGATTAATGTGCACTTCGGGTATTTCCCCTTTTTCACGAATGTTTCCGTCCAGAGCTTCGAAGTTCTGTTTGTGTACGTTTTTGGAACAAGACAGCTGGTCCACATTATTGGAATGCGTGTAAAACAGTATTGGAACGGCCGGCATGGTAGTGTTGGTTTCTTGCGTAGTACAATAATTTATCAGAAGTGGTGGTTTTATACGTAAGAGTTTTTGTTGACATATTTAGGTAGAATATGGCATTCTAAAACTTTTCATGAATAATGTTTTCATTGCAAATGTTTACTTTTAGTGGTACTTGACTTTAGAGCTACCATTGTTGCTTGTGAAATAATTTGAGATTACGGCCATTACGGCCATGGCGCAACATCATGAACGATGCATCGTAATAGTTTTTCGGCTACAAAGTTACTCTTACTCCTTAAGGTTAGGTAAGCAAGGACTGGTTCTGGTAATATTCTGCGAGAAATATATAAAAAACAGTGTGAAGCGATATCGTGCTAGTTGTTATGGCGGATCTCATTTTTCCTCATACATGAACAATAGGAACTTCAAAGTAAAATATCTCGAAAATTTACCATTTGCGGCGAAAATGTTATTCATGAAAAATGTCTTAGAATGTCCGATTTTACCTAAATATGTCAACAAAAATACTAAATCTCATTAGTGTACCTCTTTGGAAAATTGACAGTTTATTCAAGTACATTCCCCAGATCTAACTATGTCAATCACTATAAAGGTTTTGAAAGGCCAATACATTTGGAGTATTAAACTTTGTAAAGCAGGCATTCATTAACTCTAATAACCTGGGCCTTTTATTTCGCACTTTTTATCCGGTAGGAATAGTGTTTCTGCATGGTGTGAAGATCGCACTCAAGACGAAGTTGTAAGATTAGATTAGATAGGCGCCAGTAGACGAACCAATAGCCCCATTCCCAAAGACACCGGAACTTCGCCCCAGCCCTCTATGGGCTATTGCCATTATGTTAGTAGGATAGAGAGGACTGGAGAAAAGAGAAAAAAGGGGGAAGAATCCCTACCAAAGAGACCCTCATGCATGCACGCAAGCCCGATCAAGAGCTGCTGATATGCGGAGCTTGGAAATGTCAAACTGCGTAGTTGGAGCGGGAGAGAGAAGGAGACGGATTAAGGTTGCCTCAAAAGCTTAGGCCGTTAAGAGTTTGCGGCTCCTGGAGGAGGAGTTCTTAGCTGTAGAGGATGTCTCTCCCAATGAATGTCAAAACGATTTTTAAACGCGTGGACTGACTCCGCACTTACAACATCGGAAGGGAGTCTATCCCACATGCTGACTATGAAATACGGAAAGAACTGCTGACTTAAGGTCGTTCTTCGAGCTTTATGCTTGAGTCAAACAATCCCATGGTAGGTACGTCGTTGAAGCCATTCAAATGCTTGAATGTTTCTATTAGTTGCCTCCTGAGTCGTCTTTGCTGGAGAGAGATCAGACCCAGTTTCTTTAGGCGACATTCATACGGCTTGTTTCGCAGCTGAAGTATCAATTTCGTCGCTCTGCGTTGGACTCTTTCCATGTTTTCGATATCTTTGCACAAATGTGGCGACCAGAATTGAAGAGTAAATTCTAAGTGTGGCCGCACTAATACCTTGTGTGTACAAAGGAACGATGATGTCCTTGGACTTGTATTCAAAATTTCTGGAGATGAATCCAATTAAGTACTCTGCTTGCCATTTTCACGCTGTCGTCAACTTGCTGACTGTGTTGTAGTTTGTTTGTAACAGTGATTCCCAAGTCTCGTTGTTGGTTGACAGCAGCCAATTCTGTCCCGTTCATTTTTAATGGATTGAAGGGTTCAACAGCCGTACGTGCATTACTGGGCATTTGTCGACATTAAAGCTCATCTGCCACGTTGCGCTCCATTCCATGATGTGGTCAAGGTCTTGTTGGTCTTGTTGGAACTCGGCTGTTTTCGTGGCAGGATGACATGGTTTAGGATCATCCGCAAATTTACTGATTTTACGACGGATATTAAGATCGAGATCATTGATGTAAATTGAGAACAGAAGTGACACCCCTGATGATACCTGTGTCCAGTCGCTCGTCTCTCCTTCAAGCTTCACTCGCTGCTGCCGACCGTAAGCCATGCCCCGATCCATCGTAAATAGTCACCCTGGATGCTATGGGCTTCCAAGTTTTTCACGAGCCGGTGATGGGGGACTTTATCAAAAGCCTTTTTGGAAATCTAGATACACAAGGTCTAAACCCATCTCTTTACTAGTGTGACATCGGTATAAAAAACCGGCGTTTAAATCAAAAATAAAATTGATTAAACTAATGTTTACAATTTCTTTACAACTTCTAAAAACTTTACCCTAGGACATTGTTGCTGCAAAAACGTTTCTCTCGCTAAGTGTGTATTGAAATGTCGGGCCTTAAACTTGGCGCTCCGACAACTTTGCTCGAAATCAGCGAAGCTGTCGCTCGTTTGCGCACGGCTTAAGAGACAGCACAAAAGTTTCAGTTGCTGAGTACTATGCCCGTTGACTATAAAAAATCATCGAGTAAATAAGCAATAAAATTTATTACACTAATGTTTACAATTTATTTTCCATTCATCTTTTGAAAACTTTACCCTATAGGACATTGCAGCTGCTAAAACGTTTCCCCTGCTACGTGTGCACCAGGAAGCAAAGAGCGTAACGCGGGAGGACTCACGAGAAATTGGCACCAAAAAGTGACGTCATCATCGACGAATCTATGGCTGAACAGCTAAGGAGTATTTTAACTAATTTAACCAGAAAAATCGTTTTAAATTACGAAATTCATTTCCAGCGTATAAATAAATTAAGATAATATATACTAATTTAGCAATTATCAATAGAAAATTGCAGTGCATGCTGGTGGAAACTTTCACAGCACTAACGCCGAATTTGGTCCCTTTTAGCAACCTGATTTAACTTCTTTTTCTTGTTTGAAGCCTTATTTACACTTGATATTCAGTTCACAGTGCTCTTCATAGAATATATTTATACCTTACCAACAAATATAAGCACCATTATAGCCAATTTGTAAGCGAGAGAAACCACAGTAACAGTTAGCCTATTGCACAAACTTTCGGTACTTGGCGACAACATTTTACGGTATTATGCAGCTCAAGTAGCTGGCCAGTCATGAGCGGGAGATTGAATGAAATAAATCGAAAAAATACGGTGATATGTTCAAGAAAACAACATACGAAGGCCTGAGGTCCCACACTCAAATACTTCGACTCATCGATGTGATGTAGATTTGCTACGTGCGGTCACGGCTAAGTTTTATTTTAGTCCTATTGAGTCCTCCCGTTGCATTCTTTGCTTCCTGGTGTGTACTGAAATGTCGTGCCAAACTTGACGATCCGACAATTTTGTCTGGTCGAAATCAGTGAAGATGTCGCTCGTCTGCTCACTGCTTTACAAGCTACAAGATCGTACAAAAATCTCCAGTCGCTGAGCACTACGGACAGTGAATAAAACAACGGGTTGCAAACAAACAGTAAAACTTCTTAAATTATTATTTACCATTTCTAGTTTTTATGCAACTTGTGATAGCTTTGTCCTACTGCCTGCAGATGGTGCTAGCATCGCCTGTACTTCACCACGTCATTCAGACTTTGAATTAGGAACCGTCTGCCCATGGTTGAACAACGTAGTTCAGCCATGTGTCTGCCTATTTAGCGTTCATAAATGATACTTATTGCTTGCTTGCATATTCTTACTTATAGTTGTTAATTTGTTTGTCATAACCTGTCACCCATAGTGGCCAAATCCGCTGGTCCCGATGTGGATGGATTCAGCAGAATCTACTGTATAAAGCTTTAGAGCAGTGACAAGTAATGACACCAGTGTTTTCCAATTAATGCAAGTGCTAGCACTGAACTAAAGATATATAACTGTACTTTAATTCTATTTGAACGAATGACAATTGGCATGAGTGATAAAGTCATCGATGGCCTCGTTGAAGTTGAGTGGAGCTGGGCTCAAGAGGCTTAACTTTTCCGTTTGTTCTGAGAGGAGTGTTGGCTTCGCCAATTTTTTTCGCGTTACACAGCAAAGCGAGTACGGCTCTTACGCTCATATTGCGGATCACGACTGAGCTTTGGGTCAATCGGCTCGAGTTGAGTGTAACGTCTGGGAGTCGATTCAAAGTGACGGAAGCAAGACTCCTGTCAGGCTTCTCAAGCCTAGTGGGGTTAGGTTTGAAGTGCCATTCACGTCGAATATTGCCAAAACTGCAACACGGCAAGACTAATTTTCAGACTTTGTTTATGACGAATAATAATACATTTTTTTCTTGCTCGATATACCACACTGCACTGTTGTCGCTGTATTTTCAGCTTATGAAGGAACAAAATGTTTTTTTTTTTTTAGAAACATATTCTGAGCAAATTTCAGAACAATCGGCCTACAATTGATCATTTTGGGCCTCCCATGCCTCCCTTCCCCCCTCAAAAATGTACCAGTTGCGAATGTTCTACCCAACTTTTTTAATGTCCTCATCATATGGAATAGGAAAATACACCGTAGGGCTCTGAAAGAGAAATGTACACAGACAGCCCCCTAAAGCCTGGACTAGATCGAGTTTCGGGCCTCAATCGTAAACCAATCACGCTTGAGACAGCTCAAGACTTAATCGTGCACTTCTTTTGATATGTCGTCAGCGAAAATATCAAATTATGTCAATGAAAAAAGAAAGCACCCAGGGAAGATTCTTTACTGCGCTTCCGTTAACTTCCCTTAAAAAAACTATTCATCATCGTCCCTGAGAGTCGTCGTCTTTCTCGTACACTGCAAGTAGCTATTAGGTGTATGAGAGCAAATTACTCTCGTACGCCAAGCCGTCTATTCTGACGTACAGCAATGTATCATGTTCCCATGAGGAGGAAAGTGCCTAAGCGATTTGTTATGGCGGAAATTAGTGTGGGAAAGGGAACGATCGTTGGCAGGGTCATGTCGGGCATTGTGGGTCGCTTCACTGCCGGACCTTCACAAATTGTGGCTTTGAAAGATTTCGAAAGTTGCTGATCGTTTTCCTGCAGCTAAGTATATGTATCACCACTAAGTGTACCGTTCAGCGGTAGCATCATTTTCCTCGCATGATGGCATGATGTAGTATTAGTAGTAGTACTACTATAGATATTTTTCTTAACTGTATAAAAAATTAATCAACACTTCAATTGCTTTGAAAGTAAATCGCTCAAAAAACTATGATTTTAGCAACGCATTTTATTTCATTCCTTAATTATATATCTGTGTGTAATAAAACTCATCAAATCAAATAGTCTTTTTAGCCACTAAGGAAAAATAGCTCAAATGCGGAAAAGTTACTTGTATTACATTTTCCCTAGTCAAATTCGCCAAAAAATAAGCAAATAAAACAGAAGATTTCAACTACGTATTTCGGTGGAAAAGTAAACGAGATTCTCTGTGTGATGGATGTTCAGTTAATAAAATTTGCTTAAAAGGAACTTAAACTCACGGCACTGGATATTTTTCGCATTCAATTCCAAGTACCTCCTTACAGTTCCAGTTATGTGCATAGTTTAGGGCTATTTTTATAATCAAGGTGACCACTAATTAATGACGGATTTCTATAAGGTACCTCAATCATCATATAATTATTTACTCGTTAGGTTTAAGCACACCAACTTGAACATATCCAAGCCTTTAAACTTAGCATAATTTCAGCTTAGCATCAGTATCTATTTGGCGACGAGCGTTTTCTTTTACATAGGCAAGTTCAGATTCTGGTCTTTTTCATAAATAACTACCTTGAAAAATTGTGATACCGGGAAAAGGGATCAGCAGCGTATATGTTTCTACTACGTACAGGACATATACAGGCGCAATGTCCAATTTTAGAACAGCATAGGGCTGAATGTCTTCACACTGATACGTTCCCTGCACAACGGACACCTCTATTTCATATTTTTTAACGTCACGCAGTGTATCACACTGCGGTTTCAATAACACGCGCTGAGGTTCAATATAGCAAAGTCACAAATTGCAGGCACGGGCCCAAACTGTTATAATACCGCAGCAGTCCCACCTCACACTTTATGGTACTGTGATGAGTACCACATAACCTAAGTTGAAGCTTTCCCCCACCAAGCATACCGCGACGCTCGTCCTTTACCCGGAAACTCTGAACTTTGAGGGTCGATAGGTCGAGGCTACCTCCTCAGGGGTCAGGAGTGCTGGAAGCGCCACATTCGGCACCATGCCCCGCGCTTTCTAGCACACCTGCCTAATTTTCTAGAGAGTAGAAAGATTGCTCATTTCCATCGACATGAATACGACAATTTTCTCGTGGCAGGTTCAGCGGCACACGCGAAGTGGCCGCGCTGCGCCTCGTGTAGCCATTCGCTTACCTTCTCTCCGCAGCACTCGATTGATCCAGCTCGTGCCGTGAGTTTGTGTCGTAGATTTGACCTCACACGTGATACAGTCTTACGGTCTCACGCGATAGTTGGTAGCTGGTTATCTATATTGTGCAACGTCCCATCAAATTATCTACATTATAATGGTATGAGGTTTTATTGGAAATAGGCGTGGTCATATATCTAATTAATTAATGCTGATAATAATAAATTAATAAATCAATGAAGATTGTATGAATGAAAGTTCCTACTGTAAATGAATGATTAATTATGAAAGTTCCAGCTGATCATTCTCGGAAAATAGCACATGACAGTATTGTGTCATCATACCGTACGTAGGCAAGACACTGGAACACATGTCGGCGTTTGCTTCAACTTCGGACTTAAGGCATCGAAGCGCTTTCGAATTGGAAATATTTTCACCGTTGAGACTAAAAGACAGTTCTCAAATGGACAAGCGAAGTATTTGACGACTAAGCACTGCTAAAGGTCACACTTTGTTGACACACGGGCGATTATCAAAGGTATTAGCAGGCACACACACAACGCAAATTGTTGGTGCACGGAGAACAGCTCATATCACTCCGCGAGCGAAAGGAGACGAGTTCTGGTATTGCACACATTTGCTGTTAAATCGCGCACGACACTAAGTAAATGCTGAGTGCCGTACCTATAGCGCACTGAGACTTTTGAGCTAGAGGGAAAAGAAATGGCGGTATTTTCCTCAAATAGTTAAGCCAAGAGGCGCCTCGCCCCCCCAGTGGGGACGAGAGAGCACGAAAAACCTGTGCTCGCTCCAAGCTCGGTGCTATAACAGACTATATCCTACAATCTACCCTCTACATTCTAAGTACTAGTCTACATCTTTCACACACTTTGGTCGTGGGCCGAGCCTACAGTTTCTTTACCTAAGATTAGAGTTCAAACCTGCTGTACTTCTACCTTCTGCCATCAAGTACACTAGCGGGCAAAATAAGAGAACGATTTTAATTTTTTTGAAACTAAGGGTTAACCAAATAGAGTAGGTTAATGAATCTTTTGATGGGGCCCTAAGGAATGTATTTAACATATTTCTACAAAATATCTGGACAAACATAACTATATTTAATACATTAGAGCAATCTAACAAACAATAACAAAAAT
>LQNS02000225.1:1029963-1074885 GCA_001587735.2 Parhyale hawaiensis
CGTTGGATACCTTCAAGTTGTTCAAGCTTTTTTCTTGTACTCGGCATCCAAAGTGTGGAACAGTATTCTATTCTCGGAAGGATTAATTGCTTCCATAGTGTGAGCATTACATCTATTTCGCGTGATGAGCAAGTTCGTATGGAAAGTTTAAGGAACCTTGCCCTTTTCTAAGTCTAACGCTGCTACAAGATCATAATTTAACACGAGTGACACGAAACTGCTACTACCATAACTTTCTTCGGTCATTGTCCGGTGTTGCTACAACGAAGATTTTCATGATTTTGTTCTCTTACTCAGGTAATGTGAGGCATTTTTAAAGATTTCTTTCACGAATGACGTTTCCGTCGTAAATCCTTTGTTTATAAGATATTTGACTTTGAAGTTCCCATTGTTTGCCTGCGGATGGAAATAACCACACTTGCACAGTGTAATGGAAAGTTTCTTTTTAAAGGTTTTTGGGTTAGGTTAGGTTTGGTTAGGTCAGGTCAGGTAAGGATAGTCAGTAAGGGTAGGTTAGGTAAGGTTAGCCTACGTTAGGTATGGTTAGGTAAAATTAGGTTACGTTAGCTTCCTACGGGGTTGCCTGTTACTTTTTCCTATACAAAAACAATGGAAACTTCAAAGTCAAGTAGCTGAAAAACGAAGGAATTGCGACGGAAACGTCATTCTGAAAAGCCTTAAGATGCCTCATATTACCTAAATAAGTAAAAAAAAATCATGAAAATTTCCATTTTAGCTAAACCGGACATTAACCCTTTTTCTTTTCCGTGAACACCAAACATTATTATATGGAAATCTGTGATAATAACTTAAAAATCAAATGATCTATAAACAACAGCTATTCATAAAATCTACTAGTTTACCTGTAATACTTAATTTTCTCTAAGTTTTCTGAAAGAAAACGTACAAACGGAAACTAAATTGGTGTGTACTGTGCAATTGAATACTTTTTTATTGTTGTTACAACTGTATTTTTGCTGCTGGAGTACATTTATGCACTTATGTATTTTATTAAATATAAAAATTTGTAGAAGACACGCTAAACACGGCTGATTTTCAATAGTGTAGTTATAAGTTACAGTATTATATATTCACTCATTCCGAGATAGCATATAATCGCCGTTTGCTATTGAATTGAACATACTGTGAAATAAAATTGGCTCAAATTGCAATAGCACTTAAAACTTAAAGATTATGATTTTTAGCATGATATTATTTAACTTTCCAAAGCGTGGAGGTGCCCCGGTCTTAATACTAGGTTACTAGCACAACTTACTATATAAAAGTATTCCATCAAACGAGTTCACCACCTATGGGTATCCAGATAATGCTTACGCATTAAATTGCATATGGTTAGGCATAGAATATAATACATTTGAATGGTTAATTATGGGCTCTACCTAATTGCACTAGTGAACTTGTCTATGTTGTTTATGTACCAAGGGTCACTAGCAGTCTATAACCTTATCAACATATGAGAAACATTTGACAGACTTCGCGGATACATCCCGCCACACTCTATGGCGTTGAAACACAAGTTGCTCCTTAATTCTATTACAAATTCATTAATTGAGTTATCGTAGATGATCTTAAATTGTAGGAGCAGCAGCATGCAGAAAATATCTCCATTTATACAGAGAAAGAAAACCTAGTTTTTTCTTCCGTATTACGCCTGACAGCCGAAGTGCAAGCTCGACTTGTCGCGTCATGTGTAGTCTAGTTACACGAAGAGCAACAGCGGGAGCAATGAAATAACAGGACCAGAAAAGATTATAATGCGTTATTAACTTGTATTATGACTACAACTAGTCTACAAGGTGGTTGTATGTGGTAACTACCCGATACCTATTAGGAAATTAGTTGAGGTTAGGGGTAGCTAGGTCTATTAAATAGTTGAAGGTTCCCGATACATATGTACAGTCCCGATTTACGATAGCGTTACAAAGAGCTTAGGGCAACTATACCTGTGAAAGTGAGCTGCGAGGCGAAGAGTAACAGTGTAGCGAAAAAATTAAGCCTGCCCTGCCGGGCGACTGGTGACCTTAGATGTTTGTATCTTTTCTGGTGACGCTGGTGATGTTGGCGCTTCAGTATTATTCTGATGATGAGACAAAACTATTAGTATCGAACATTTCTTTCCTCTTAGTGAACATTTTTATAGAACGCGCAGAAAGATTCATGACTTTGAATGAAAAGGCACGTAATAATAACAACAACAACTTTCAAATAGATAATGGGATGCCAACTCAAAGCAGTTATGTTTTTGCTGCATCGGGTTTACAAAATACGAGGAGAGAAGTCTGTAAGAATTTGCGACGCAAAGTTGATACGCTGTATATGGCATTGCAAAGATATCGAGCGAGCCTTGAAATACTTCAATTTTGACTGCAGAAAGTACAAATTTGATTCAAATTCACGTACAATTGCCATACAATAAGAATTGTAAGACAGCTATCCTGCTCGAAACATTGTCAACATATAATATATGTACTCGTCAAGTTGAAAAAAATCAACCTTGGCATATCTTCTCTTTCTGACTCGGCTTCCTGGAAGTTCCGATCGTATAGGTAGCGTTAGCTCTAATGCGATTCTATATAGCAAAATAGTAAGGCGTTTTAGAATGTCAAGTACAATAACTACTAGAAAAACGTTTTTACTCCTTAACAGAATAATGTCACGGCTGCAGTACGAAGGTCTGGTAGATGAAGTAAATTACTTTCTAAAAATAATTGCTAAAATGAAATATTTAGTAGAGCGCTTGGTTTGCTATATTCTGGCGAGAGCTGCATCATGATCAGCTAGTGCACCGGAGAGTTGACTTTTTTTTGCAAATACCAGCAGCAGTAGTCGAACTTAATTTCCAAAATGAAATGCAAAACTTTACAACTCTGGCGAAGAAGTAAATTGAGAGTACAAAGTTAAACTAGCACTGCAATAGCAACAGTCGATTAACACATTACTTGACTGTGATAAAGTGACCGAAACAAAATACTTTACTACTTAGTCCGTTTTCCAACTGCTGGTAAAGCGAGGCTCGATATTGCATGGAACATTCGTGGTGAGAATTTAACATAAAGAAAATTGTACAGCAGTCGTATATAGTAGACAACTTACTCAGCTGGCCGTGAATAAAAATGGAAACCTTTAGGCAAAATCTTTAGTAAATATCAATATCAAAAACAACTATATCTTCTTGTCTCTTCAGACGTTAATCATAAGCAATAGATTTGTTGGGTAAGAATCGAGAGACATTCTACTATTTAGAAATTTCGTATCCTGGATGTGTACAGAACTCAAGCTGATACTCACGTACAAAATGCGAAAGTCTGAGCGATTTTCGAAAGAATGAAGAGGAATCTAAATATCTTCCATCTCATGAGGGGTGGGGGCGGTGGTAAACTTGGGTCACCTGAGAGGAAGTTTGCAATTAAATATCACTTAAAATAATAAATATTTAGCTGTTTTTAATCTCCATGCAAATATAATACAATCGTTTCAGCATCAAGTGAATAGATGTAAGAATATCGTAGATATAATAAAATGGCTTGTTGCAGCAAAAAAAAAAAAAATCACAGTTGATGCCGGTATTGACGCTGATGAACTAGCTGCACCCAGCCTACATATCACAGTAAGTGATCGCTTAGCGCACCAGGAGACTCTTTAATCTATACCTACCCAATCGGAAATTTATACGCATTGATCAGATGTTATCGGGCCCACTCACTATTTTCTCATAGGCAGCTGATAAATGCCTAGAAATTTTCGATTGGCTCTATAACATTACAGCACCCAAGACAACTATAGCTTTCTGCTCGATACTCTCTTGTTGTCCTTGCCTTCTTCTTTTTTTTTTTTGACGGTTCGCTGCAGGAAACAGTGGTATTGTTTACTAGTTCTTGACTACACTGAAATACATTACGGCTTTGCGCATCATTATTTTTCTTTGCTGGTCTGGAATTCAGCAAGAGGCCTCAATATTTTTTTTTTCAGTCCTCAAATATGCTCATCAGTTTGGCGTTCGTACAGCAAGCAGATCTATGAAATGAATCGTACGATCTAATTTAGTGCAAAATATTTTGGTTGCAGGGAAGTGTATCTGAGGCGAAGGTCTTCGGCTTGAGAAGTTTCAGGCTTTCAAAAACGTGTTCTGAGCACCAAAGTACGCAGTAGCCGCGCTGAACGAATAAGCGCACCAACAGAGGAGGTACCACCGCCAGCGCACAGTACTTGTGATGGCGCTCGGACCATAACTCTCTTTATTATTATCTGTCATTGCAGAAAACAAACCTGGTGTCATCAATGAACATCAGCAGAAGGGAGCTGTAACTGCGACCCTTACCTCCAACGAAGCTGATCCAGTCACTGGCGCGGGTCCACATGTCGTCCCACAGAAGCAACACTAGGAAGGGAACATCACAGATGATGGAGTCGCACAGCCGCAACAGGCCGGCCTTCACGCACTCATTCAAAAATCTGTAAAACATCTAAGTTTCTAAAACAGTTTTCGTTAACGAGAATCGTATTCAACAGTGCATAAGTCGCATTGTAACGTTTTTTGGTTTTCCATTGATACTGACGATGGAAGGTTATTGCATCAGAGTCAAAATTAAGGACAGACAAAAGCAGCAACTGGTTTTTCGATTGTTGATTGTCTATTTTCTCGATCTTTTAGTTACCTGAGACCTTGGGTAGGATCCTTCTTCTCCCGGAACCCAAACCGAGCAGCCCTGGCGTACCTGTGCACAAATAGTATGCCATGACATTCTAAAGTAGCTTTGTAAAAAGCTCCAAACTTTCTACACGCTACCTGCTCCTATGTCTAACTTGGTGAAAACTTAAAGAGGTAGTATATCATTTGCAAAAATTCTTGAATACAATATTCTAGAAGGAAAATAAGACAAAGGCCAATTGGTATTGCGTACCGTTAATCATACTACTTTTCTGTTAGAAAATATGTCACATTTTCATGACAATGCAACAACGGAGAATTGAGGCGTCTATGCTAATTACAAATTTAAACTAAAAAGTCTCGTGGCGTAAGACCCTCACCAGTGGTAGAGGGCAGATTCAACGCAGTAATTTTTGATGAACAAGTTTAGGGCTGAACTGAACTGACACAGGAGAAGTTGCGGCGTGAGACGATCTGCCGCGGTTTAGGCATATTCAACGCCGTCATTTTTGATAGCCAGCTAAACCTAGTTTTTGGCATGGGTCACATCTAGTCTCTAGGTCAACCCACCAAACTCCCTACAAAAAATTATTTGCTCAACTCCTTCGACCACTTTTTGGGTGGGCAGACAAATATATTTATATAATTATACATATATACAGTATATATTTACAAATATGTATTTACGTAATTCTTCAACGAAAACGTCATCACCTTTCTCCCTTCGTTCTTGGGTGATACACAGCAGAGCCAACGAATTACTTGCAGCAGTGCACGTGTGTCATAGTTTTTGCGTAGATAAAAAGAAATAGCCATCTACAAATCACCTTCACTTATGTCACTGAAACTTATTAAAAAAGTAACCACGAATGCAGGAAAATTGAGAAGACGTGAAATATAATTACGGAGCTGCAATCCGAGAGCACAAACTTCCACCAAGAAACGCAATGCTAAAAGACAATGATAGCCAAACAGACTAAGGGATCATGACCAAGATAATTTTGTTATAATCATTTGTTTTATAGTGACATTAGCAGTTCCTAAAAATTTCATTAAGATCCTTCGATAACTGTTTGAATTATGTTGTTAATAGACCACAAACAGACAAACTGGGCCAAAAACAGTACCTCATTGACGAAGGCAATAATGGCCGTTGTTACAGAACTGTTACCTGTCAAGGACGATAATTAAAGCGCGCCAGGCTGTAACAAGCTTTTTTAAGCATTCCTTGACCTGGATGAACCCATTATGCATGGCAGTTATTGTTGTGCGCTGCTCCTGCTTTTGAAGTGTCTAACTGCTCTGCCATAAGGTAAGCAGTTTATACCGGAAACTATAGCCCTCAGAGGTATATTCTGGCGGGCCCTTTCCCTACCACAATATATTTGTGCCTCACAACCCAAGGTTCCCTAGTGCCTTCTCCGCAGGGGATGTTGCAGCTTGCCGCAGCTCCTGCTGACGAGGTTAGTGTTGTAAAGTTAGGTAGGCTCTCAGTACTTCTCCTTCTGTTTCGGGAGGTGGGCCGACGATCGAGTTGGCCGACCTATTCTCGCTAGATTTCTACCTTCTTGTTTTTTGTTTCCTTCCCCTGTGCGGCGTAGCTGAGTCAAAGCGTTCAGCCGTGCTTGGAGGTTGGAGATGCACAGCTTGCGCCTTATTCCTGTCAGTAGCGCACTGACCGCTTAAACTTACCGGCAGAAAAGCCGAGATAAAAACCATTGATAATTGAAACGAGATGTACTTCGCGTCCTAGCGTCGCACGAGCCTGTGTTAAACCACAAGAATAGTTCGGCGCGATCTGGGCATTGTGTCCCTGATGCTCTAGTAAAAATTTTGTACTACTACTATACAGAAAATTATGCTTGTTTTCTGCGATAATGTAGTACAGTTGGTACTCCGCTTAAGCGCAGTAAAGTTAAGTAATCTTCTAATAACTACTGAATATTTAGTCCAGCAAACCACTGGACGGGATAAAAAATTTTCATACTCTCTGGTTAAAATTTTAACATACGATATATGTTTCCGGAAACGTGCTTGTAGTTGGACACGGCACATTCTTTGTTATAGTGAAGCAGCATAAACTTATTCTTTCTTTTACTGGTGATAAAAATAAGACCCAAAGCCCCGAGTAGGAAAAGATATGGAAGAATAGAGGTAGTTAAGGGTAGACCGCTGCTGAGACCAATTTGTTAAAAGCTGCTCATGAACTCGACATTTGTCTTTTTTGCTCAACTTTGACAAGTTACAAGGGGAAAACGCAGTAAATTCTTCAGCGAAGAACTGTTATAACGCAAACGTAGGAAGCCTATCGCGCAAAATCAGTGCCATCTGAAAGTTAAAGTGATAATCAGTAAATTTGTTGGAAGCTGTAGGCATTATTTTGTACCTGACAAGTGGAGAGATGGGCGACAGCAAACAGTGGAGCAGCCACTGAGGTTTCGCGGCATCTTCTTTGACTTCCGTTAGATGGCTGAAAGATACAGAACTGTTTTAGAAATACCAAACGAACTACAGTGAACAGGCTTTCCTTTAAGGTATTTTGTACTTATTGTCCAATTTCGTTCAATATTTCACACGCTTTGGTCGCCTTTGTCACTGAAGAGTCAATCAGAATTGGCTTGTATCACCTACGCTCCAAGAACATCGTATACCCGCGAATCTTGCTCTGGATGATGACGACTAAAGTACAACGCTATACGACTAGGCTGCGATCACAACATTAGTCATGATCAAAGCGCATAAAATGCATAGATAAGTTAGCAAAGTGAGATCAATATTCGGGTCAGGAATCTTAGTCTCAGATTGGCTCAACGTGACGAAAATACAAAGCAGTGGAGGTTTACCTATGTATTGTACTTCATATATTAACAAGTAGCAAATGCAAATACGCAATTCACGTTTATGTATCGATGTTATATATCCATTAGCTGCAAATACTTGGTCGGCATAGCGGTGTGAGAGAATAGATGTCCTTCATTAAGGCCACCCTTGTTTTACACATTTTTTTCTTACATAGTAGTTAAATAGTTTTATACAACAAACCGCATCTTCAGCTTTACGTTGTATCGCACCACAAATAATTTCAGTGGCCAACGCCGTGAAAGTTAAGAGTGCCAGGACTGCTGCCCTTTTTGTTCTTTAAATTGTAGTAAACTAGTAATCAATATCTGTTTTGATCCAGAAGGTACGAGCTTACTTTTTTGAATGCTTCACTATTAGAACGCACATGACAGTTTTACTTAATGAGGCTCAAGTACAGTGCATACCTATATATAGGTATTTTCGTGCTGCTAGTATAATGAACATTTTTGTTGTTTAAAGTCCAACTAGTGGACCCGTGCGTGAAAAATTCACGCAATAACCTATTATACGTTTGCCTAATGCCTCCAGGCCGGTGCGGAATCTCCTCTTCTCTTATTTGCTTCTTAATTTTCTTCTTTTCTTCATTGATCCTTTGTCGTGCTGTCATCCTTAGGTCTTCTATATAGACATGCAGAAGAATCGTCTTGAGTAAAACACTCCAACAAACTTAAACAAAATAGCAGCTTATATACAATGTGTTCGGTCCGTAGCAAAGATACTGTTGATACCGTCTTACCACCTGAAATATCTGCTTCATTTGAGGTGCTCAAATTTTTGACCTATGAAGAGAAAACTGCTTCGTCAGAGGAAAACAGTAAGCTAGAAGAAATAATTGTCTACTGCACGTGAAAAAACATGTTTCGTCGGTTTCGTTGACAATTGCATCAAAATGGGAAGAATAGCTCATGCAACTGAATCATCTGTGGGAAGAAACTACGAATCAAGAAGCATGAGAGTGCCAACGGAAGCTGCAGATATCTTCAGTGCTACGATTTCAACATCGGCAATGCAAGAAGTGCATTCAGACATAAGGTCGCCCTATACTTTGCCGTAGATTCGATGTATGGAGAAGCTAATACTCTTACAAATCAGACTAAGCCTGCGATATCTTCATTGTTGGAATATCAACTGTCCCTGCTTTAGATACGTTTGCCATCTTCTGCAACCCGGCCTATTTTCTGCCTATCACTTTCAATGGAGCTTGAGAGGACAACCAGAGTCTCCAACCTGGGCTAAATTCCGCCGATATTTTTCGTTAAGAGCGTGACACCAAACATATAAATAAATATATAAATTTAAAAATATATAAATATATATATGTAAACACATGACGGTCATTCTTAGTATTAGATGATGGGAGGGCTAATTCTATGAGCGGATAACTTACCGAAGGAATAAACGGCAAGCTACTAATGAAACATAGATGCTTACAACTTCAGGTTTAGAACTCCAGCGAAGACGTGGGCCACAATGAGGAGAGGGGCGTAGAGGGAGCTGTGGCTGACTGTCTTCTCAACGGTGTTCTTTTGCACTACGATAACTATAGAAATAATGTAGCCAGCAGTGTAAGAGAATATCATCAGGGGTAGGAAGAGCATCTCCATCCACGTGAACTGGTAGACGCCATCGCCCACTGCAAAACAGAGCTGTATTACTTCTCTGTGGGAATGAGCTCAATGAGGTAACTATGCAATGGACCCATTTGCGTTTCCATTAGCTAGATATTCAGCAAGAACGATACAAAATAAATACAAACCAACAGTCGTGGACTATACCCGCCATGCATGCTTGACTTGCTACTCGAAGTCGGGTGACTTGCAAGGGACCCTTAAAGCTCTCTGATGTAAAATTAAATACCTTTTCTAATTTACGTAGTACATTTAACCCATGAACGTACTAACCCGAGTGTACTCGTGCTGCAGGTCCTAGTTTTTGTATGTCATTCATACCAAATTATAAAGGTTTAAGAAAGAATTAGTTCGCTATGGGGTTAAAGAAATGCATTCGTGCTTTCCTTACATCTCTACGTTGATTTTGTCTCTTCTGAGTTTCAATATACTAAAGAGCAAAGGCTTTATTGCATTGAATCAGCTTTTTGGACTTAAACGTGTGCATTGGACGATTAAGTACACGGCATACATAGTTTATCGAAATACATTAGCCTGAAATACTATCCTAGTTGCATAGAGAGTTCTCATGCGAGCTTAGCTCCACAGCAATAGTTCCACTGAAATTAAGTACCCTCTTTAAACAAAGCAACGCATATTTACTCTGTATGTTTGCCCTGTATCAGAATCATGAAGTACTTGCAACTTTGCAAGACTCTTCTTTGGCTTGTAGAAATGATACTGTAAAGGCAGGAAATAATTTAACCCTTTCGATACTGACGGGACCTATACGCCTCGCATCAGAGTTTTGATTATCAAAATCCGTGCGTTGTTTGTTGCTCTGGAAATTTGCACCACATATTTAACAACCCGTCTGAAGTCAGTGATAGTAACCTATTTTATCTACGACTGAACGGAACTGTAGGTGAGCTCAGTAGGCTACAATGATTGTGTCTTCCATGAGCTTCTTTATAGAGCCTCATAAAAGAGCAAAGTTTCCGCAACGAAAGGGTTAAGCATGGAGTCCTCAAGCAATTGTTGAGAACGCCACTAAACGAGCATCTACAACAGGTTGTACGTTTTAGTTCTAGGAAACACAAGCATTTCTTTTTTTTAGAGCGAATTGAAAACTTTAGGTTTCATGACCAGCAATGTTACTCACAAGCTTTCTGTATGTGTAGTGCGTACAAGCATCTGTTCGGATTCTAACTATCTAAAGGCGCTTACTCTCACTTCGAGCAATGGAATAATCTACGCAAACAGTACTTGTAGGATCTAATTTTAAAACACTTACTGAGCAACCCAATCAGGCAGTTTAGGGTTATTTTGCGACGTGGCATCTTGCAGTTCTTCTCAGAAATTTCTTCGGAAAGAAGAGGCTTCGGCAACTTAGCAGCAAGGTCGCCTCATAACGTCGATTCTCGACGTATAGATCCTATAGAATGTTACATCAAAGCAACATTGTTAACTGTCGACAAGTGTGTCAGCACTTATCCATTTTCTTACTCTTGTAAAGGTTGAACTATTTTCTAAAGGTTCTTTGGCGTTTGTTTCACTGTCAGTATGTACAAAAGTAAACTAAACAGAACGTAATAGGCCCTCGTTTGAGAGGTCAGTGAGCACGGTAGTATAATTGTGTTAATGTAGGATCTTCTCTCCGACATTTGAACAGCAATGTGAATATGAAATTTGTCATGTTATTATTGAAAATGAATGCATCTCAATCATTAACCGATATACGTACAGATAGCAAGTAAATAATATGTTAACTCAGTTAAAAGGTAAAATACAGGCACAACAGGCAAGGCACTTTAAAGCTACTCGCATACTAGACAACTTCACGAATTAGTTGGCTAATGATTGAATGAATGAATGAATGAATGAACTAGCAGGGGGGAAGATTGTAAAGCTATATTGATATGTAGGGTCGACAGCTGATGCAGCACTGTAGTGTATCTCAAATTAGAACGTAATGAAACAAAACAATCCAGGACGTGTCGATCGTTAACAAGGTGAATTAAGATATGTAAACTAGACTAAGCTTCACAATCCGTGTACCATCACCTGTTGATAAAATATACAAACTGAAGACGAGGTAAAAGACAGAGGGGGTCGGAGAGTGAGCAGAAGATAGCAGACAAAATATGCGTCATATCTACGCCGGCTTCGCTTCGTTACACATATGGCTGGTGTCGGCGCTGATAGCGTTTATCTGCCGCAGCCCTCGCCAGCGTTGCTGCTTTGGCACCGCCACTGCGTTTTTATTTTCCTTCACCACATTCCTCAGTTGGTTTAATGCTCCAGAGACCGTTAAGTCATGTTAATCTCGCACTATTTTCTTATCACTTAATAATTAAATCTGGATTATTAAAGCTTACGTCTGACGATGAGAACAGTCTACTGAAATGTGAAGTTACCAACTGTGAAAATGTCGTTTCTAACTGCTGCCAGTTGATCACAGACTTATTACGTTACAGTCAAACACAATTTCAGCTTGTGGCAAAATTATCACTCAACTCGGGTCCTTATAAAAACCGGAAGACTGTTCGTATTACCGTTGGATCGCGAGCGATGCACCATTCATGAACGCTATGTTACCGCTATCACTTTGCTTTTAGTATAGTTAGGAAATCTGTTTTCCGAAATGTAACGCACGTTTGGCTAAAATAGTTACCAAATTAACGTTAAGCAATGAAGTGAGTTCAACTGAAAACGATAATGTTCTGCGAAAAAACACAAGCGTTATTAGTTTCACACCTATCTTCGAAATTAATATCAACGTTCAATGCAAACGAACAATAAAGGAATAGAATACCGACTACTCCGTGTGAGACGTCAGAACAGCGTTCGCGGGGTCGTGCAGTAAATACAGTAACGAGTTTCTTGACTACAAGAATGACTCAGTATGTTAAATTGGGGTTTGCAAATGATGTAAGGTGACTTTGCGAAAAATTCTTCGATATAGCGTGAAATGATCAATTTTTTTTGCATGAAATACCGTGTTAAAAAGTTGTTATTCCTAAAAAATAGTAGTCTGGATTGAAATGCAGATGAAACTAAACCAATTTTGAAGCTTTTATGAATGCTGCTCTTCAAAATATTGTTCATGTGGGCCGATGATGTGGCCTATACGCGGGTACGTATAATATTTATTGATGATTATTGCAAACCGTATCTGTTCAGTTGTTTACTACCTAAAGACGATAGTAAGGAAAGCACAATTATGTAGATGACTCATCAGTATCAATCAGTATTGATTGTATCAATCATCCTAAATTTTTCTTTTGTAACATTATACTAGCAACATCTCAGTGAAATAGGAAGACAAAAGTGCAACGAACTGCCGAATGTTTTGCTTGTGGTAAGGCAACGGATGCCAAGAAGACGCTTCTCAGCTTCATTCTTCCCTAAGCTAAATTAGGATATTGATCTAAAATATGTCCGTGAACACTGATGAATCCCGTCATCGCTTTTGTCAAGGACAGCCGCAGATAGCAGATACCACTGACGTCACAGGTTTCACTGACAAATGTGTTTCACTCTTTATGAAACTTTGTTACTGTAACCGACACGACACAGCAAAAGTAACGAAAAAATCCCAATAAAACACCAGCACAAAGAACCGTCACTAACCTCGTTCACGACAATCTATACTCTGAGCCAGCGGTAGTGTGTCTACCTCCCTCTTTATTGACTGACTGCAGAGAGCTACAGCAGCACCTGACCGACTGGGTCGTGCGCCCGCACCGCAGTGCCACGCTGGGCAATGCTGTCCAACCTGATAGTAAGTGGGACATGTCTCGGGACGATGCGGTCCAACCGGATGGTAAGTGGGACATGTTTCGGGACGATGCGGTCCAACCTGATAGTAAGTGGGACATGTCTCGGGACGATGCGGTTCAACCTGATATGAAGTGGGACATGTATCAGGGCAATAGTGTCACGTCTCTTCAACAGCTGGATTTTTGGTATTACATTCAGGAATCTCCATAGGAATAATGCATGACTGAGTACAAACGGTATGCGTAAGGTTTCTTGTTTAAACTGCTAATGTGCTAACAACATATCTCAGCCGTTATCTACGATGACCTGAATAATTACCGCGCGTTCCTATCATAGTGTAGCAGCTTCTTGGTTTCAAAGTAAGAAACCACTGAACTGCTCATCTCGAAGCTGAATGATATTAGAAACGAAGTAGACAAAAGCTTTCGACGCATGCTGCCATTTTTTCTGGACGGTTGCTAATAATGTTATCTTTCGAGAAATAAAATCATGCATTACTGGGTTTGGGAAGCAATGTTGCGACTTCTATATATGGCATGGAACTATACCGTTCATATGTTAATACTAGTTGGATTTATATAGTTCGATACAATGGCCTGCTGGGCTTCAGCTTGACTAATAATTTAGTTTGTCGTAAATATTAGCTAAGGCTATTCAGCAAAACAACAAGAGCTTTGGGTTCCAGTCAAAGGACTATAAAACTTTTGCTTTAACTGTAATTCTATTATATAAGGCTCACTTTAATTATTAGAGTAGACTAATTATTGAACAATGGCCGGACTAAGAGGGGATAAATCTAATGAGAGTGGATGAAATAAAAAATATATGCACTGTGAAATGCGTACAACGATAGAGAACAAAAGTACAGATAGTTGCGAGGGTATAAGGGGCGCAGTTTGTTCAAATTCACGCGTCTGGTTTGCACTGTTGCTTGGAGTATGTAACTTTGTTCTAAAGTAGTGCTGACCTAATCCCGATATCTCCCAGTCTGTTTTTATCATTAGAAATAATGTGGCCGTGAGTAATGTTGTTTGTATGTTCCTCCGCCAGGGCCCCCAGACTATCAAGATAAGAAAAAGATAAGAATTCCGTTTCACAGATCGGGGCTCGCATATTGATGAACGAAGGCACTCATGATAGCGAATCTGCAGACAGAGGGCTAACACTCTATGTACTTTTTTAGAGACAGATGGAAGTTGAGCATCGGTCCCCGAAGACTGTTGATTCTGTGGTTAACTCTAACTAAAACGATTTTAAACTCAACCATTGGGCATGAGAAACTATTGAGCTTAGCACAAAAATTTAATCTGAAACATCCCATTATGGGTAGAGCTCAGCGCAGTATTTTCGTCACTTGTCCTTTGAAGCTCAATACCCACGTTAACAAATTCGTTGCTGCTAGTAGCGTATAAGCAACTCAACCGATCCGACTGCTTCGTCGTGACCTTGAATTCAGCATGACGTCTCTGAACAAGTGCACTAGTTCTTAAAATATCAATCTTTGTGGACTTGAACTACTCATAATTAAGCGCGATAGTTGAAAGTTCACCATTGTCACTTGCTATGATGTGAAAATTGCGGTAGTGACTTAGATTTTGGACGATACTTTATACATACCGTTAAATTGTGCGCTAGTTGCTTCCAGGTTGCTAACGCCAACGAAAGTTTTTACGTGGACACCTGGCGTCATACACCTGTCATCGGAGCATCCGATCACAGTAATGCTTGTTAGGAATGACCGCTCGGAGATGGTAGTGCGGCCTCGGAGTTCCAAGCGTATTACTACGTCACATAGGAAGTGACGTCAAACCTGTCGGCATTTGTCAGTCACCATCCAGTCCATTTCGTTTACGAATTCCGGTTCTTATTCGCCTTCTTATTCCTTCCTTTAACCCTGTTTACATTCAGGGCGCCCAAGCGCACTGGCATGCAGGGCCATCAGCATTGACAACACCGCCCGCGCAGGGAAAGCACGCGCCTTGGTCCCTTGTACCCAAGGATTATGAGTAGATCCCGGACAATAAGCAACAACGGTTTGAGCGCTTTAAACAGTAACAATAAGCAAGTATAGCATCCGAAATAAGCGCTTATGTTGACGAATTTAAGCATTGTACTTTAGGCGGGAAAAATTACAAAGCAACACTAGAGCACTCTACTCTAAGAGCGCATACCTCCGCCAAACGAGGCAACGGTAGTACAAAATTCAAATTGGCTCTGAAACCATAATTTTCTGTGTATAAACTCCAAAATCTAATCATTTGTGGCTTTTGTTAGTAATAACAGTTTGTGCAATTTTCTTGAAGATCCGTTCATTACTTTTGAGTCATACTGCTGACAAACATTATGACAAACATGATTCAAACATACAAACGAACAAACCGATCTGTACCAAAATTTAATAATTTATGTTTTTTAACATTACTAACAACCCCTATGAATTTTGTAAAGATCCATTCATTATTTTTTGAGTTATTGTGCTAACAAGCATAAAATTAAAAACAGTAATAAAGGAACGAACAGATCATTACCAAAATTTGGTCATTCACTCTTTGTTATATACCTAACAACTCATGTTAATTTCATAAAAATCCATTACCAACTTTTTGAGTTATGGCATTGAGAAAAATGAGGCAAAGAAAAAAAGGGATGGACATATCTTCACCAAAAGTTAATCATCTGTTTCTCCTAACATACCAAACAATCCCTGTATATTTCGTCCAAATCGGTTCATAACTGTTTGAGTTATCTTGGTGACAGACAAACCCGACGCAAACATAAACTCCTTGGTGAAGGTAATAAGCACCAACATTCTACTATTAGAAGCGCCTAAAAAAAGGACATCATTTCAAACATTTTTGGAGCTATGTTAACACGAAAAATATATCTAAGCGGGCTTTATGCGGGCATAGGCCTCTGGCGCTCAGCTCTAGGTAACTAAAAGTAACATCCATCTTGGAATTAGTCTTTTCCCGCTGCAAGCCTACAAATTTGCCTCAATTAGTAATTGAAAGTTTCGGTGACGGAATGGAGAGAAAAGAACATTTAAAATTATTTTCAAGATAAGCAACAAATGTAAAAGCCAGTTAGAAAGAAAACAAACTCAGTTGATATAGGCTAGCTTGAAAAAAGTTCGTGTTTGTTGGGAAAATGGGGCTCTTCATGTGAAAAAGTACAGAAGCCATACCATTTTTTTTTTGCAGAGTTGTGCCACAGAGCAACGTAAAGTGCATGGAGTGTCTATGGCGTCTTTTTGTGACGACCTTGCGGATCATTCCACCTTATTTCATATGATCCGTGCGTTTTTGTGATCACTTTTTGACGTGATTCTCATAGCAATCAACCGTGACCTTTGGTGAAAATTGATCGAACCGGGATTTCACTAGCGAACTGATTCATGCATGATCAAAGAGTAATTCCAGCCGTTAGACAAGCAAAAATTACAAATTTGAAATGCAAAGTTCGTAATATTTTCTTATATTTAAGGATAAATTGGATAATATTATTGTGATTGTTTGTATCACTGACTTCAAGAACTGTAGTTTCATTGCTCAGTCACGCAACTTTTCCCTTCGGCCGTCTCGTTGCCGTGACTACTACTCATGGTGCTTGAATGTCAGCTAAAGCTGTGCGTCATTGCAACTTTAAACTAACACAGACGTAGGAGGTATTCTAAACGCTTCACTTTATGCCTGTCCATGTTCAAAATGCATTAAATACTCCTAGTTCATTTATCCATTGACTTCAAAATAAATACAAATTTTAAAAAAATCATTTCGTACCGTCTTTTGTGTAAATACGATTGGAATCCAAATTTTGAAATAGACATGGCGTCTCTAATTTGCTTACAAAATCATTGGCCGTTCTTGTGCTTCTCAGCGATCATGATGATCATAATCACGGTAATTCTGATCACGAATGTGGCCACAAAAAGACGCCTTATGTAGGTGCTGTTCTCGTGTGTTGTTGGCTTGTTGCGCACAATAAATAGGTAGGTACACGATAACTCCCTAAATTAGAAAAGGTCTCCGAACAATTTAAATATAGGCAAATTGCCGGAAGAACTTAAGCGCTAGCAAAAATTTGTAAGCACTAACAAAAATTTGTAAGCACTAGCAAAAGTTTGGATGGTGCTTACAAACATTTTAAGCGCTACAAAATCTTACAATTTTTTATGAAGCTTAAGCAAAATGAGTATTAAGCATTTATTTTTATCAATGTCCGGGCTTTAACTATGAGATTAACAGGTTAACCCAAAGGGCGGGGCCAAGTTGTAGTGCATCATGGGAAATGGGCTTCTGACGTCACAAAAACCTAGTACGTTTCTCAGTAGCTATTTGCATTGTTTCTTCATCATTTCATTTGGGCCTCCAGAGTGTCCTACATGTTCTACTATCGTTATAGTTACACAAAAATTTGTATCAAAGCATCTACAAACTTTCTTAGCTCTCTGAAGGATAGAATTTTGAAAGAACGTTAGTTAAAAGGATCGCAGAGCAGATGAATTCAACCGGTAAATGTCCGCATGTGTCAGAAGCACTTTAGAGCCAAGTTTGTCGTCTGCTTGTAAAATGCAAAAAAATCAGGTGAGTTTTATCGAAAGTTATATGGCATTCCAAAGATGGCTTTACACGGGTGAATACTACAATGTTTTCGATTTATTCTCGTCTTCTGCCAATGATCTGCTATTCTCTGTAATTTCAAACTGCTGCAGCAAAAATTTTTCTCAGATGCCAGCGCTTGAACTCCGAGATAGAAAAAGTTTTAAACGAGATTTCTAAGAAAAACATCAGAGGACCAAAGAAACAATTTACTCCATTTCGGCAAAGTAGTATTAAAGCAAAAGTGTACATATAATACGCACAGGCCATACAACTGCTCGGTAAAATTAGAAAAAAACATCAGCCGCTATATGTTGTGCGCGTTACAGCAGTATAACAGTAGGGTGGCGTCCGACTCGCGTTAAATAACTTGCAAAAAAGTCACCTAACCCTATTCCACATACCTAAACTGTCTTACGGAATGATGTTGAAACTGGCCAATGTTAAATCCATAATTTTTCCAATGATGCTGTAGTTTTTACGATTAGGAGAGGCGGTTATGTTAACGACGCGTACGCGACGGCACAGCTTAGCCATAGGGAAACATTTTACTGAAGCTATCCGACCGGTTGGGTGCCTGTTACGGAAAAAACCAACCGATATAATAATAAAATTTTATCCTTCCAGGAGCTTAAAAAGAAGTTCGTAGTTGCTTTGATACATATTTTTGTGCAACTATAATGATTGTAGGACATGTAGAACACCTGTACACGAAGGAAGGGGAAGGGGAGGCAGTGTGTCTCCATATACCTACTGAAAGAGCCAGGCGTGCTGGAAATGCACGTGAACGCGCGCCGAAAGCTTGTCCCAAAACCAGCCCACAAACGCAAGCACTAATTGCACACGTAGGCGTACTCTAGACCCTCAAATCGGACGCGTGCTATGGGCAGTGAGCGCTCGCACATCTCTGGATGCACGTACGTGCCAAGCAGTTTGAAAAAACGATGCAGTTTGTTTCCCATGACATCTATTCCTACTAATGCGGGGTTTTTGAAGTATGTAAGCAAACAATATATCACTTGAAATTCAACCCGAAAACTGACTAGTCCTCACTGACTTCAACACAGCTATACATTTTCTCCGACGCTTGCACGCGTAGGGGTGTCGAACGCGTGCCGGTTTCGGCCCGTTTTGCCATGAAGTAGGTTCAATGCACGCATAAGCGTGCTCATACAGCGCGGCGACAGCGGGTTCTAAAGCTTAGATCACGTTTGCAAAAGCCAAGATTTTCTTGAGTGAAAGATACACATGTATTCTAAATATTCTCGTACGCTGACAGAATTCCTTTTGATAACTAGCGGTCCTGATTCTACAGCAGGTTTGAATTTTCCGTACAGTGACAAGTAGATCACAAGGAAATTAATGACTGAACAATTACGCAAACACAAAGAGTACTGAAATTTGCCCAATAAACAATCGAGGAGGGAGCCCTCGCACATGCACATATAAGAATTCAGTGAGCCAGTGACATAGTTCAGCGTACGGTAAGACACATAAATGCTCTTCAATTAACTGCATGCACAAATAAAAATTCAGGTGCTCACCTCTTGCTACGCTGACAGCCGAGTCTGAATACATCCGCGCTTCAAAGGATTAAGGCATATTCCATGTTACCTGGGATATTTTACTGCAGCGCAAGATGACAGTAAGGACAATTCTAGCGTCAATTTTAAGTGGCAGTCGGTCGGCATGACGGGCGAACGCTACAATTTTACAAGGCAAGCTATTATAACTCCCTACAATGACTCAATTCACATTGGTTGTACGTAATAAATATCAGAACGTAGGAACGTAGCATTGTTTGTACGCTAACGTTACACCTATAGACGGCACTGAATTACGGCGACTTTCGTGTAACGTCTGCATTGCTGGTAGCTGCTCTCTGTCCGACACGTCGCTGATGGCTGCTTGGTGTGCCGTGGGACGCAGACTTCAATTCTGCTTTATGAAACCAAATGACTTGAAGTCTCCAGCCTATGCAAAATGGAAAAGTTGAGCTACTATTCATAGAGCCTAACCTTACTAAGCTAAACAAACCTCACCCAACCTGATTTCATCTCACCTAGTCTGTATTCACCTAACCTAACCTGAACTCAGCTAACCTAACATAGTCCAACCTCACCAAACATAACCTCAGCTAACCTAAGCTCAGCTAACGAATTCTAACTTAAATTAAATTAACCTCACATAACCTATTTCAAATGTTCTTGCAACCTACGTTCGCACATGCAGATGCTAGTTCATATTTAGTTGAGTGCAATCTCGTTTAGTTTACTGAAATATGCTGCTTTCAAATAAATGAATATAGGTCTCATAAATTGCTTCAAGAGAAAGCGGGGCTTTTTCCCTACCGGGGCTTTGTTCCAGGTGTTTTTTTTTTCCACCGGGGCTTTTTCCAAATACCTTATTTTACACCTCATCTTACCTCTCTTAGTGGTCTGATGTCGCCTGTGAATCTCGCATTTGTTCTGCCAATTCTTTCAGCATGATTTGGAAATTATTGATTACTGGTGTTCTAGGTGGGGGAGGTTGAGCAGCCTATGCTTTTGTCCAGGTCGCGTACAGTGAGATCTCGTTTTCCTGCACTCATACTGCATGGTGTGTCACTTCCTGTGGTTGATCACTTGGTAATTTTGGGTGTCAATTTTGATTTACAGTTGACGTTTGAGCCCACATTCGTTCGGTGGCCTCACATATCTCGCAGAAAATTGGTCTTTATGAGGCGAGCTTGGAGGTTGTTTGGCTCGGTAGAATTGGCACGTCGCTGCTTTAAGTGCTATGTTCTCCCTCTTCTGGAATATTGCTCTGAAGCCCCTGGTTCTGCTGCCAATTGTCATCTGCGTTTGCTTGACAAAGTGGTTCGTCGATGTGCGTTCATGCTGGATGGTGTTGTACCTTGTGATCTGGCGCATCGTCGCAGACTTGCCGGGCCTGATTTTTGTATAAAATCTATTACTGCCCTAGTCATCCACTGTCTGATTTTCTTCCGGAGCCATTTGTTCGGGTGAGGTATACTCGGTGTACTAGTACTCTTCATGAGTTTGCCTTGCAACCGTTACCATGCTGTACGTGCCAGTATTTTCGTTGGTTTTTTCCATCGTGTGCAGATGTTTGGAATGGTCGTGATGGCTCTGTCTAAGCTAGTGCGGGTATTGGCAGCTTTAAACGATCTTTACCCAGAGCTATACTCTGTGATCTCGGATCTTCTCTTTCTTTTTTTTCAATCGCTTGGCTGGTTGCGTGGGGATTTGTCAACCTCATGGAGTTTTTCCGTTCCCGTGTCGCCGGTCTGGTGTGGTTTGATGGCGATGGTGAAGAGTTCGCAAATGTGGCTTGATAACGATATACAGGTACGACTTTACTTTTTGCATTGTTCTCCTGTGTATTTGCACTAGTTTTCTAAGCACTTTGTTCTCCTTCCTCCTCTGTATTTGCACTCTTTTTCTAAGCGTTGTGCCCTACAGTTAACAGATAATTTAGCCAGAGGTGGGCGTTCCGAATAAATGTTCATGAACCTTTATTCACGAATTTGTTCGGACCGGCCAAATCCCGGATTTGGGTTCGGAGGTTCGGATTCGGACCGATGTAAAAAAAACGGACTTTCAGGTTCGGAACGTCTATATTTTCCGCAAATCCGAACCTCCGAATCTCGAACAAAATTGTAAAAATGCAAAGACGATCAAAACTGGTTTTCAAAATTCCCGCGGCATACAGATGCGGTGGCGCCTATGTTTCTGCAGCAAATAAAGACGTTTATGATTAGAGACCGGATTTATTGCAGTTTCTGGCGTTAGTGCAATAATTGCAATAAGTGCAACAACTGCCATAAGTACAAAAACTGCATTGAGAGCTATAAATGCTATATACATATTTGGCCGTGCTCACATAGTAACGCGTTTACTCAAACTGATGGACTCGGCGCATTGATATGAGAGAAGCAGTTGCAGCAAATGTGGTTGACTGAAGAATGAAGCATGTCCTTTTTTGAACGCGCTGTGTCATGCAGGTTCAGTAAACAGCACTCATAAATGCTAAATTTATCCTCTGCATCGTTCATAGATCATGGACAAGTCGATAAAAAATATTTTTTTATCTTCCCTTTAATGATCAGAATCACTGTACAGTACTCCCGTTTAAGACAAGAAAATTGGAAAACCGGAGAATGCTGCAAGAACACGGACTCCATATTTACTTTGGAAATCCAACTGATTGCTCTGTGCTGAGTTCTCTTCTGTCGGTTTATGTGGCTATAGATATTTTGAAAATAGGCTGTTCCTGTCAAAATAAGTCGATAAGATTATGGGATACGAATGTGACTCCAAACCGACGCGAAATATAAGCGAAAATGTAAAGAAACGATATCATAATTAAATGCACGGCGTCATTCGCATGAATGAAGTACATTTCTAAGTGTGGACAGAGACAAAAAAAGTTGACCCACAGCGCGTGTTCATTTTCGTGACTGAACGCATTACGATGAGTGACATGTGAACTCATGGCACTTATTTTCACTGCCATGTGTCACAAGACTTCATACACCATGACAATTGGCTCCCTTATAAATTATTGTTCCATGTTTATGGTGGGGTAAAAACATGATTGAGTTGCAAAATCTCAAAATCTGACTATTTAATTTTTATAATTTTCGTTTGTTTGGGGGGACAGGTAAAGCGGGATATTCGTAAGGATCATTTTTGCCATTGGGAAGAATTGTCAATTGGCACAAGCGCAATGTATACTGACTATTGGTATTTGGAACTGATGTAGGTGTCAGTTGATCCACTGACATGCTATTCCCGTTGGCTGTCCGAGTTTTTTTATTTTGTCTTTTCAATTTTTTTTGCTGTACTTGCCTTTTCCTTGCTTCCTATTTCCTAAACTCCTATTGCTTAGGTGAAATAAGAGCAATTTTTAGGTGCAATAAGAGCTATTCTAGGAGCTATAACTGCAACATTTTAAGCGCAATAAATCCGGGCTCTACTTATGACCACTAGCATCGTACTTTACCGTTTAACTCAAGAAAGTTAGTTGAGCTGTAATTGTTACAAGAACATTTACGCCGTCTTTAATTTGACGACGAAGCTCATCACTGCGTGCTGGTATAACTTTTATTGATTTATCAGGCTACAGATATTTGGAAAATAGGCAGTTCGTATCAAATTCAGGTTAAAACATCATGGGATACGAAAGTGATTTCAGACCGTCGCAAAAGTATAAGCAAAAAATTAAAGAACCTAAATCAAAGCTGAACGCTCTGCGTCATTCATTTGAATGAAAGTTGTTTCGAAGCGTGGACGATAGAAAAAGTTGACAAACAGCTCGTGTTCATTTTCATGATTGAACGCGTTACGATGAGCGATATCTGAACACTGCCTCAGTGAGTGCATGTGTCTAAAATGACCCTGCTTGAAATGTATTCGATATGAACGCCTGCGTGACTGTGTGTAGCAATGTGAACCAATGACTAGCAGTAGCTAGTGCCTTGGCTACCCTTCTTTGAACTTGGAAATAAACTCGTGGTGTTAACCTCGTTACCTCGTTGCTTCATCTGTAACACGCAGGCTCGTCATGTTGGGACCGCAGCTGGCTGCCAACATGTCAGAATGATTGTTAGGGCGAGATCACACATCCCTCATCGTAACGCGATCAATCACGAAAATGAATACGAGCTGGGCGTCATTCTTTTTCTGTCGCTGTCCACTAGTAGAGGGGACCTTCATTCAAATGAATGACGCAGTGCGTCATGATATCGTTTCTTTACATTTCGCTCATATTTTACCTTAGTTTGAAGTCACATTCGTATCCCAAGATCTTAAAGATTTAGTTTGATAGGAACAGCCTATTTTCAAAACCTTTATTAGCCTGATAAACCGATGAAAGTGAAATCAGCAGGCAACAATTCGCTTCGTTGTCATATCAAAGATGGCGTCAGTGTTCTTATAACATTTTCTGGTCATCTAGTTTTCTTGTGTTTAACGGGAATACAGTGATTCTGATCGTTAAAGTGATGGTAAAAGGAATATTTGTCAACTTGTTCGTGATTTGGAAAGGGACTCACTTTTTGACGGACTGCGGACAAGAGGGGACAGTTTTCGGTAAACGCCATGCAGCAAGCGTTATGTGTTTGTTGAACAATATGTCTATTGTAAATGTCAATTACAGTACATGTAATGATAAATTCACGTACTAAGACATTTTTCTGGGTGAAGAGCCCTACAAACTAAGAAGTAAAGTCAGAACACAAGCTGCAGACAATTTGCGGGAGACGCTATGCGGTCAATATTACGTACTTGTTGAGAAACATTTTGAATACGAATGTCAATTATTGAACTTGCACTGGTAAATTCGAGTCATAATACAGCCCTCTGCGTCAAAACTGCAGCATTATACGATGCGGTATCATAATGCAGGCTGCGGACAATTTTGCGGGAGACGCCATGATTCGCATCTCTGCACAGCTCTCCCAGCAAGTAATCTGCAGCCTGTATTGGGACATTGTATCGTATGATGCTGCATTTTTTACACAGAGAAATGTATTATGACTCGAATTTGTCAGTGCAAGTATTATAATTGACATTTACATTCAAATGTTGGCCGCATAGCGTCTTCCGCAAATTGTCCGCAGCTTAAGTTCTGACGTTGCACCATATTTTATAGAGCCCTTCACACAGAAGGATGTCTTAGTACGTGAATTTATCACTACAGGTACTCTAATTGACATTTGTAACAGATATATTGTTCAATAAACACATAACGCTTGCCGCATGGCGTCTCCCGTAAACTGTCCGCAGTCCGTCAAAAAGTGAGTCCCATTTGAAAACGCTATTGAGGATAATTTCCGTATTCATGCGTTCTGTTTCCTGAACTTGAATGACTCGGCTCGTTCAAATAAAGGGACGTACCTACTACATTTTTTAGTCTCCCGCATTTTCTGCTACTTTTTCTACCAAATCAAAGCGCCGCGTCCATCAGTTTGAATGAACGCGTTACGATGAGGGACGCGGCTCGTTGTATGATAGAAGCAGCCGCAGCAAACGCGAAAGACTCAAGGATGAAGCATGTCCCTTTCTTGAACGCACCGCGTCGTTCAAATTCTGTAAACAGAACCTATAAATGCTTGATTTATCCTATAGTAGCTGTTTCAAATGATGAATAGGCCAATAAAAATGCTTTCTTACCGGCACTTTAACGATCAGAATCACTGTATTGTCGTTTAACTCTTGAAAAGTAATTAAGCTGAAAATTTAATAAGAACACTGACGCCATCTTTGATTTGACAACGAAGCGGATTGCTGCCTGCAAATTTCACTTCTATCAATTTTTCTGGCTATAATTTTTTTTTTTAAATAGGCTGTTCCGATCAAATTCAGGCTATAAGATCTTGGGATACGAATGTAACTTCAAAACGACACGATGTATAGGCTAAGCAAATATAAAAGGAAACGATATCATAAGTGAACGTGTTGCGTCATTCATTTGAAGAAAGGTCGCTTCCACGTGTGGAGAGCGACAGAAAAACTTGACGCACAGCTCGAGTTCTTTTCGTGATTGAACACGTTACGTTGAGGTACGTGTAAACACGGCCTTAGTGACGCGCAGCCATCGGTGCTACAATAGTCAGACATTCTTCAACCGCTGCTCTGAATAATGTAGATACTGTATCTTAAAAAAAATTAATTTAGATTCGCAATGAGCAAAATTTAGGTTTGGAAATGTTCGAAAGGTATTGGAATTAAGGTTCGCTTTGCTATCTTGTGAAGATTCGGAGGTTCGCGGACAAATGTTCGCACTGAAATTTTGAAAATCGGGTTCGTTATTTGGAGGTTCGTAACCCCAAACCGGCGAAAATTCGGGTCCGGAACCCAGCGCCCCCCTCCCCCCAAAAAAACGTTCACGCGCCCACCTCTGGATTTAGGCCTTAATAGCTTTACAGGTTTCAATTTTTTCCGGCAAATATGACTTTTATTTTTTCTTACACTATTAGACGACACGTGGACACTGACCAGTAGTCCACGATTTCTCTTCTGATGCGATAGCTATACACCACAGTCCAACGGACTCGCCCGTTTTTTCAGCGACCGTATCGTAATTCTCTTTTCTCAGTAGGTCATTGTATTTTATAGACGACGCATTTTCCTTACCTCCACCAAAGAGGTTATGTTTTCGTCGTGTTTGTCTCGCTGTCGTCTGTCACCAAGATAACTCAAAAAGTTCCGAACCGATTTGAACGAAATTGACAGAGATTGTTATTTATGTTAGGAGGAACAGATGATTAACTTTTGGTGAAGATATGTCCATCCGTTTGTTTGTTTGTCTGTCTCATTTTTCTCAATGCCATAGCTCAAAAAGCTATGAATGGATTTCTATGAAATTCACACGAGTTGTTAGGTATATAACAAAGAGTAAATGACCAAATTTTGGGTATGATCCGTAAGTTTGTCGTTCGCTTGTCGCTGTTTTTAATCTTATGCTTGTTAGCACAATAACTCAAAAAATAAAGAATGGATCTTTATTAAATTTATAGGGGTTATTAGTAATGTTAAAAGACATATATGATTGAATTTAAGTGCAGATCGGTTTGCTCGCTTGTATGTTTGACTCATGTTTGTTTTAACGTTTGTTAGCAGCATAACTCAAAAAGTTATGAAAGGATCATCAAAAAAATTACACACGCTGTTTTTACTATTAAAAGGCACAAATGATTAGGTTTTGGAGTTAATACAAAGAAAATTAGGGTTTCAGAGCCAATTTGACTTTTTTGCTACCGTTGCCTCGCTTGGCGGAGGTATGCGATCTCAGAGTGCTCTAGTGAGTGAAGATCCTCAATACTACCTATCCGCTCTAAAGTTTCAAAGCATATCTGGCCCTATTAATGTCATGAGACGCCCTTAAAGCGAATATTATTTTAACTTAAAAAAACGGTAGATATGATACGGGTGAGATGAACTTCATGTCTTTCCTTCCAAACAGGATGATACATATGTATATTTTTTCAAAAAGCAAAAATAATACAGTTATCGCTGACCTTCCTTCGAGCAAATTCAGAGCTTCTTGTAAGTTATACTTTTCCCTTTTTATATCTGAAAAGAGTATTGTACATACACGCATGGACGAACGTGCAGATCTGTACGATGGAGCCTCAAGCAGGATAATAAAATAGACTAGAGTACCGCGCTGTCAAAAAGATAGCGAGGAAATACGAAGGAACTTTTTCAATTAACATGTTTTTTACTTATGTTTCTGAAAGGTACCCTGTATACTAGAAGCAATTTATTACATTAAGATGGTAGATAATATTTAATTTGAACAGCTTTAATTGGTAATCTCACTGCAGAAACTTTTTATTCTCATCATACAAAATTCTCCATGGAAACGTACCAGAAATGGCTATATTTTAACCATTTCTTGCCAAAACCGTTACCGTTACCCCTTTAAAAATTGTTTAAAAGTTACGGTGTCGGTAATGCAGTAATTTTCCGCCGATTACGGCAACGGTAAAGCGGTAACGATTTCGGGTGAAGTGGTATTACCACTTCAGCGCTTCACAGTCCGGAAACCCACCTCTGGTTGTGCCTGTTCTCTACAGTTGGACTACAACTCTAGACTCTAACACATTTGACGTTTGGTACTGCAATTTTTAACTGTTCGATTCATCCAGAGTTGAACACTGCTAATATGAACTCTCTTAATTTGGATGTGTCGTCCATTGAGGATGCTTGTCTTCCGGATAACAGAGCACTCTTCCACACTGCAGTCTCTCATTAGAGTTTCGAATTTAGTTCCTTCTATTTCCCTTGTCATTACTTGGGAATTCGCTCGTCAATAGTCTGATATCTTGAGAGGGTGAACTTGAGTAGTAAGAACATTGTGAAGTTTGAGAGTAACTTCAATCATGTTATGTTCTCCAAGCCTCTCTAAGATAGAGAGGTCGAGAATTTCGCAATCAGGTGTGAAGATAACTAGATCTAGAATATTATTGTATCTGGTGAGTTCTTTAACGTGTTGACTCAACTTGTGGCTGAGAAGTCCAAGAAGCTTACTGCCTGGAGCTTGACTTCACAGTGTACTTCAGTTAACCTAGCTGGTGAGGTTGAAATCTCCCATTAAAATTGTTTCATTCTGAGTGTTTAGTGCGTTTTCAATCCTGTCATAGAGCGCTGTAGCAGTTTCAGCAGTACTGCGACAGCTCCTACATGGGAAATAGGCTTGCGACGTCATAAAAGCATAATATGTTAATAAGTGGCTATTTCACATTGTTTATTCATCATTGCATTTGGGGCTCCAGAGAGTCCTACAATCTTTATAGTTGCACAAAAGTATGTATCAAAGCATCTAAGACTTTTTAGTTTTCGAAAGGATAAAATTTTATTTTTATTTAGGTTGTTTTTTCAGTTACAGGCACGCGCGCACCCGGTCGGACAGTGTCTGTAAAATGTGGACATAAGCAGTGCCGTCGCGTTTGCATCACCCTAATCGTAAAAGCTACAGCATCATCGAAACAATTATGGATTTAACAATCTCCAGTTTCAAAAGCATCGTTCTGTAAGACAGTTTCGGTATGTGGAATACGGTTAGGTAATTTTCTGCTAGTTAATTAACGCGAATCGGACGCGACACCCTGTTATACTGCTGTGACGAGAGCACCGTATATTGCTGATTTTGTTTTCTAACTTTGCCGAGCAATTACATGGCTTTTCCGTATTATGTATAGGCTTTTGTTGCTTGAATATTGCTTTGTCGGAAGGAAAGTAATTTGTTTCTTTGGTCCTTTAATGTTTTCCTTAGAAATATTGTTAAAAAGTTCCTCTATCTCGGCGTTTAATCATTCGTATCTGAGCTAATATTTGTTGCAGCGGTTTGAATTCATAGAGGATAGCAGATCATTGGTAGAAGACGAAAATAAATCCAAAACATTGAGGTATGCACTCATATGATTCCATCTTCAGATGGCCACATTACTCTCGCCAAAATTCACTTGTTTCATTGCATTTTGAAGATGGTAAACTTGATTCTAAAAGTGCTTCTGATACATGCGGCCATTTGCCGGTTGAATTCATCTGTTCTTTTACAAGCCTTTCAATCAACGTTGTTTCAAAATTTTATCTTTCAGAAAGCTTAAAAAGCCCGTAGATGTTTTGATACATATTTTTATGCAACAATAAAGATTGTATGACATGTAGGACACTCTGGAGGCCCAAATGAAATGATGAAGAAACAATGCGAAATAGCCACTTATTAACGTACTATGTTCGTATGACGTCACATGCCCATTTCCCGTGGTACTCTGCAGCTTGGCTCCACCCTGTGTGTTACCCTTGTAAAGTGTCATCATCCTTTCCTAGAGCCGCCTGGAAACTAAATTTTGCGGTGCAAGATTGAGTAACTTGAAGTCTCAAGGCTAACCGATTGAGGGTCAATGTCTGACTCTCAATTCGACGGGTCGAAGCCAGCGCACCTGCATGAAGTTTCGAACTAGTTAAATATCAAAGACATAATTTCGGTGCCCAATCAAACGCGTCCTAGCTATACTCTTTTAATTTATCAAGGCAATTCGGTCTTGATCAAATTCCTTTATAGCGTTGCCAATTTCATGGGTACTTCTGAGATTTTGTTCGGCCCATATCTTAGCCCCGCCCACTACCTGCATATACATAGATAAATCTCGGAAACACTCATAGAATTGGTACCGTGCGCTATAGAAGCATTTGACTACAACCGAACTGCCATGATAAAATGGTCAGAGTATAGTAAAAAACAAGATTGATAGCTTGTGGGGCGGAGGATGGGCCAAAACCCAAATTATTCCATACTGTAGAAACTGAAAAATATGCAGGGCTGTAAAGACTACAGTAATTGGGTGATGTCCACTGACTGCAAAGTCTACTAAAAGGGGATGGGCGCGGAAAAGTTAGGAAATTAAATGCTGCCATAAAGAGGGCCCTATAACTGGGTTTCAAGTTCTTAGCGATGGAGAATCTAAGCTCAAGCACACTGTATTCAGGACTGATCACTTTAGAAATCCAATGTCAAGGGCAAAAACCTACATGCGTACAGCTTTCCGGAGTTAATGAGTTTGGGATTCTGCGAGGGAAAGAATTGATCACAAGCGCATAATATGTGAGAACTGATTAATGTCGAATCTGTGAAGTTTCCACTTCCTTCTGCTTTTTTCACGTTTTGGCTGCTGTACGTAGAACGAACTTTCCTTTCCACTAATGCTCTCTCGTCTTTAGAGGCGAGTTAACCTGTTTCTTCAGTTGCAGCTCCTCAAGCATGCAGGCTGAGGAGGCCTATATTTCACAACTTCCACAGATGTCTGTAAGGAAGAACACTGTATAGGCGAAAAGAAATATTTACATCCGCGCCTCCTCAATTAATAGAATTTTAACGTCATTCAATGTTATATGGGCAGGGAAGCAGAAAATTAGAAAATTTCAGTGTGTCATGTCTACTACATACATATATAGAGCACAGTGCTGCCGAAGGCTTCACGTACAGCCGCCACATCAGCGATTATCTTATCTAAGTAAATTTAAAAATAAACACGATAAGGTTTAATCTCTGTAGCTCCGAGATAATGTTAACTACAAGAAAGGAGCACCGAAGTGGGGAGTTGAGCTAGTGACAGTTAAATAAAGTGGTGGTGTGCGCAGCTCCCTCGTGATTGTGCCGCTGACGTTATTTACTGAAGATTTCCGCGGATTCTGCTAACGTGCTCAACATAGTCTTATTGCATCTTAGTTTTGTCCTATGTCAATTGATGTGTTTTGTACTTCACTGCCAGAATGAGATGAAAATGAAGAATGTGTTATCTTTCACTCTAAGCGTACCATACTTGCGAGATTTGTGCGGCGAAATCACGTCGACAGCAATGATTTGTTTGGATAAAGTTGATACAACTTTTCCCTCATGTCTATCAAGGCTGCAAAATTTTATTGTTTAAGCTCAAAGACAAGATGATGAATGAAATTCTAGGTACTGAAAACAACTTTTTGTTTAATCACTGTAAAAGAACACTCAATTTATTAGTTGGTTGCTTTCTTGCGCTCGGTAGGCTGGTTGGTCACTCCGTTCCTGTCTGAAAAATAACATAGGACAAAATTCACATACTTATCTCCAAGAGAATGAGATAAAAAGGTATTCGAGCCTACAATTAACAAGAAATAAGTACCTTAAATATGATGCAAACAGAGCAGTTTATGAAGCCGATTCCATTTTAAAAAGTAGCTATAGCTACTTTTTGACGTCAATCCCTTGAGCCTGGGAGATGGAAGGCCTCTCTACTCTAGATCGTGCGTTGCTTCCAATGCAATAGATGTTGCACATTAGCGGTAGATATATTTTAGCAGTATCAAATGCATCACTGTATTTAGCCTTCGTTTCCAATTGCCTTATCATTCTCCTAATACCTAAATATTCTTGTTTCTTCGATCATAAAATGCTTTCACTATAATTGATGTTGTCCACGCAGAGTAGATTCTAGAATTTTTCCTTCAAATATCGCTACCTTACTGGGCTTAATCTATTAATCTCTGCAGTTATGGTACCACTCTTATCAAATTTCAGACACTTCCTGCAGTCTACTTTTTGCCATATTGTTCATCAACCAAATAAGATGAGACCAACGTGCATTATACTTGTAATTCTGACGCATTAGTACGATAGTCGTAATTGGGAAGAGTATCGAGTACGAAGCTATGCGTAAACAGAATATGTTTGAATCTAGTGTCCAAAGTATATAACTACATACAAATAACGAGCGTCAGCAAACTAACATGAATGCTCGGGATGCCTCTCCGACCCAGTCAAGTTAGAGAATCATGAGATTTCAACACTTACGGTACAACGCACGCAGTTACCCCTCTAAAAACTTTATCCCAAGTGACCCAGCTTGTAGTGAATTTACTCATATGTTCCCAAATTTTCCACACTTAATGAAGCGAAATGCCGGGTTAATTATGATCACGATATTAATGACGCAAACATTTAACTCGGATTTTGGCTCTCCATAACTCGAAACGGGAGAAGGTCATGGTGCCAAACAATAGATTTGAGTAGGGCGGGGCACCTCTCATATTTGGGATTTTCTATATATCTGTTGAAGTGCTTGTTCTGTAACCCTGTTTTTCGAATAATTGCAGCCAGTGGCTCTCCGGTCGTCTTCAGGCCGAAAGTTTTGAACCGTGAACGATGTCCGTGTAGGCTAAATCGACCTAATAATTAACTGAAACAGAGATGAGGAATTACAGCCGTGCAGCCCAGCAAATTATTTCATCATTGCAATAATTGACAGTGCTGCTGACCGTATAAAACTACAAGAACAGCGTCATGAAGGATTAGAGGTGGCAAAAAATTCATAAAAGACGACAAACTGGCTCTCTAAATTCTTTATATTAGTACCTACAGTGGCTGTAAAGTCAGGAGCCAGCTTCTATTTTGTGAAAATTACCTGATATGGAACAGTACAGCGCCCCACTCTACTAGGCCCTAGCCGCAGTTGGTACCAAATAAATAAATTTCTTCACCTTTGCACTTCTCTATAAGGAAGGATATATGGTCTTGGTTTCGAACATAACTGTGAGATTGTCTAGCGTAGGAGTGTGTGGTCATTGACTCAAGGACGTGCGACACATGTGAGGTATTAAAAAAAATGGAGGTTCGGATTGTATTTGCAGTCGCTGCTGTGGTGACATCTGCTCAACTAGTTATGGTAAGAATATTGGTGCATAAGTTTATAGCTTATTATATTGGTGAAGAAGTGTCAAGTAATTCTGTTGTTTTCTCTTTACAAAGAGCATCATTCGGTTCAACTCACAGAGAGGCTAGTTATGTTTCACCTCGTGTATAGTTACATCTGACTGAGAAACATGCTTTGAAAATCGCTTTTTAAAATTATAACTTTTCTGTTAAGATAAAAAATTACATATGGTATATGTATAAAATATGCTATGAATGTTGTTTGTTCATATGCCCTCTTAACTCAAGGTTATGCACAGTACTGCGTAGAGTACAGATCTTGTGGATCGGCATTGTTCTAAGCCCATCAAACACTGTGCCTTCGGCCAACTCGATGGTAGGAATTGACTAACGCTTATGTGAATTGTACAGAAGCGCTGATAAAATTCATTTTTATATTAGTGTTGTCGCATAAGAATTTGAAGCTCTGTAGCCCAGCGAACTTGCGATGTTACATCAGCTACGGTGTATGTGAGATCCTATATTGGTCTATCCGCCCCCCGCGTGTCCTATACATTATGTTGCGGTGGCTCAGTACCACTCAAACTCTTGCGTGAGGTTGTGCTATGGTACGCGCTGTAGGTTTCTACGGGGACTCTAGGCTTCATATATGTACACCAATTCAGACATAACGTTCTGGTTTACTCTGCATGCATTTATTTTTAACTCACGTGTATGCTCCGGAGTGTAGACGACATAGAACTCTTACTGAGAGAGAGCGAGACGTTATTTTACGAGATTGGTGGAGAAAAACAGGCATTTATTGGCCTTAAAGATAACTAGAGTTGTAGTAAAAAAAAACTCATGCCTCTGCCCACAAAAAAAAATGTTATCGAAATGTCCAAGTTTTTGCCCTGGAACCACGCTTTCTTTTTGATCATGACCGAAATTTGGTTATTTGTGCCTCCTAACATTCCACTAAATTTCTTGAAGAAGACCAGGAACCAACTTTTCGAGTTTTTCACAACAAACAGGACAAAAAGGAAGATAAACTAAGACTCAGACACAAAAACGAACGAAGCAACCTTTCCCAAAATTTGTGGTTAATTATTCGTGATTATTAGCAGTTCCCGCAAGTTTTAGAGAGATCTGTGCAAATAATTTTTTTGGGCTGAGGTGCGGTAGACATATAGAGACACAAACAACCAAATGGACGTGCAGATCATAGTAACAATTTTGCAGGTTTTTTTTCTCGCAACGTTCCTAAAATTTCCTCCAAATTTCTCATCAAAATCAATTGGTAATTTTTCAGTTATCTTGCCATGTAGAATCTAGTAGGCAAACAAAGGGATGAACGGATCTTCATCAAAACTGAATCATATATTTCTCGTAATATACTTAGCAACTCCTGTCTGGAGCCTAACTAGAAGTTTGCTTTTCTTATTGGCTTAATATATTTAGTTAGAAATTTTCTTAATTTGCTTGTTGCTCCCTTTATCACGAAACTAGAAGAATTATATCGGAGTAACGGTGAACTGCAATGGGACTGTCCCAATATCAGTCTGAGCTTACTACAAATAGATTAAAGCACCTCGAACTGGGAAATATACACATGATTCAGCTCTGCGGCATCTCCATTCTCTCAAATGAAAGAAAATGCGAGAAGCCGTAAGGTTATTTCGCCGTGATGCAATATAAATGGCGTGGTAATATATAAATTACACCCAACCACGCCCAACCTGTTATGCTATTATTATTATTTTCAAAGTTTCAGCTTCAGCAGCGGAACTTCCCAAGAAACGAAAATGAAAACTACAATAACCTAAAATGTAACGATGCACAAATTCATCGAGCTTAGTCATTTACTACACAGGAAATAATAGAAAAACCGAATTAAAAGCTAATAATTAACAAAATTCCAGTAACAATCATTTACGGAAAAATGAAATAAAGTTAATAATCACACACTGGAACTTAAAATACCATAATTCACGTGAAAACTGCAACTCTTGATCATTTTCTAAGTTATAACCGAGTGACTAAAAATAACTAAAACGTGCTAAATAAAAATGAAAAGGAATACGTTTCGATTAATATTTTTTACTTGACCAAGCTATTGTCAACATTGGGTCGGTCGGCAGAGTCTTCGCATTGCCCGACCAGTCACTTGAGACCGATCCAGCCGGACGACTTAAACTCAATTTACCTTGTGCACAGAATTTTCAAGGTGTATGGAGCATGAAAGTTATCCTCAATGTTTAAGTTATCCATAAATATGAAAAAATTCGTAGAGTAAAAAGGAAAACCACACTACATATAAAAACATGTTTACTACGTAGTCTACAACGTAAACGTTTCGGAACATAATATATCCATCATCAGTGCTGTAAAATAGAGAAGGAAAACATCTATGGAATTGTCGGAATAAAGTTAGGGATGAGAGCATTCACTGCAATCCACTAAGAGAAGTAAATAAGAAGAACAAAACAAAGCAACAAAAGCCTAAGTAAGAATCTATCTAAAAGCCATGCAAAGGAAGGAAAAGAAGCGGTAACACCAGCCTAATTAACGGCATTCAAGTGGACTACCCATTGACAAAATCTTAGTCAATTTAAGTTCCACCAAGTGATGCTTAATTTTTTTAGTAAATAACTAGATTTGGAGTTTGTTATTCATTATATATTAGTTGGATTTTTTTTATCATTATTTCATGTTTAGTAAATGACTAAGATCGGTGATGTCGCGCATCATTGCTTTTTAGTTACTGTATTTTCAACTTCATTCCACCTTTTCTTTTTATTACCCTTTATTTTCCTGGGAAATTTTGCTGCACAACTTGCTACATGGACCAGAAGCTGAAGTTGAAACTTTTCCTAGTAATAATAATAGCATATTAGCTTGGGCGTGGTTGGATATAATCTATGTATTATCAAGACATTTACGGTACATCACGGCGAAATGCCCTCACGGCGAAATGACCCAATGGCGAAAACACCGACGGCGAATTGACCAAAAGCGAAATGACCGAAGGCGAAAAGACCAAGGGCGAAAAGTCGAACTTCGAAAAGACCTGTCACGCGACCAATCACAGCGCTTGTTACATGAGAAATTGAAACGCGAAATTAAAACACTGAGGAGTCAGCTGATCGCTTCTGTTGTGGGTGTTAACTGCTCTGCAGACATGTTTCGTTGTTTTTGAGTCCTTACTCACTCCAAAGAACAATGAGATAATTAAAAATCAATTTGAAAACAGAGACAGTTCCTTTATATCGAATTTTTAGCAAAGCGCAGGCTGCAAATGAAAGATGGGCGGCTGACGGCCGTGGGAGATATAGTACTGAACCGATACTTTTAAAGGCTGTGTTTCCGCAAAAATTCTAACTATTACTGTAGCGGGCAAAATAAGAGAATGAGTTACACATATAGTAGGTTAATGAATCTTTTGATAGGGCCCTAAGGAATGTATTTAACATATTTCTTTAAAATATCAGGACAAACAGGTATTATTTTACTTTCACTTACACATGATTTTCATGACTTTTCTTGTGTTCAGCATGTAAATTGGGTCAATTCAAGACATTTTACATGAATGAAGTTTCCGTCGCAAATGCTTAGTTTTTGAGATATATGACTTTGAAGTTCCCATTGTTTTTCTATTTGAGAAAATACCGAGCGGTCCCAAACAAGCGAAATTAGGGTTAGGTTAGGTTAGGTTAGGTAAGATTAGGTTAGACAAGGTTAGGTTAGGTTAAGTAAGGTTAGGTTAAGTAAGGTTAGGTTAAGTTAGGTTAGGTTAAGTTAGGTTAGGCAAAGCCAGGTTTGGTTCAGTTAAAGCCTGTGATGACATCGGCTATTTTCTCCCATAGGAAAACAATGGGAACTTCAAAGTCTAATATCTCAAAAACTAAGCATTTGCGAAGGAAACGTTATTCATGTAAATTGTCTTAAATTGACCCAATTAACATTCTGAAAGCAACAAAAACCCAAAAAAACATGTGTAAGTGAAAGTAAAATTTTACAGACAAATATACCTATATTTAATACAGTTGAGCAATCTAGCAAACAATAAAAAAAAATAAACATTGCAAAATAAGAGAATGACCGTCTCTAAATACAATTTTGCAAACAAATAATACGGAACAATGGTCAATTTTAGGTTTAGAACAATTAGTATGGAGTACTAAAACCTTTGTTTTCAATAACTGTAGCACAGCGACGTTTACACGTCATCACAAGTTTCTTACAATACTCTGGAGTTATTTTTTTCCATTCCTCTTCAGTCTTAGGGTCATTCCAGGGGGACACTGCTTCTTATAATATAAGACAAGAGATTAAGTTCCTACACTTCGCAACAGCACGAGAGTACAACTATTTATCTCTAAATAATAAATATAATACGTATTAAGAGACAGCGTTCCTAGCTCACAGCACCAATACAGTTACGCAAATGAAGCGACCGGGGCTGCAGAAGTGCGTAGTGTATCGCTGCTATTGGATGCCATTGCGAAGGACAAGCCGGAGCGCGCCTACATGCAGGAGCCTATGCCAATTTGCGGTTACTAATAGTTACCCATCCTGCGTCGTTCTACAACATTTATTAAACAGTTGGAGCCGCACCGACGTCATATTGAGTTTAGACTTGTTTTATACAGCATTGAAAAATCACACACAAATAACCAATGATCTTCCAATATTCGATAGGTCTTGCTTAGTGTGACTGTTTATAATTCCTTTATTGTTTCTTTTCTGCTAAGCGGCTTCGTGCCTAATTATGACAGTTGTCTGATACGCCGATGATAAATCACCGAACCGTACAGTTTTAGGTACTTTTTGCATTGTATTACAGTTTGAAAATATCCATCTTTCTCTGTGTGTCTTTGGTAGAAGTGGCAGTCCTGCTCATTCCGTGCTGTGCAGATTTTCGAAATTCTAACATGTATCCGAAACTCGCGTATATTACATATTATCATAGAAGGTCCACCGAGTAGCCATTTATATTTTTCATTATCAGAAAATGGTTGGTAGCTATATGACACTATACGCTCAATTACGTCTATCTATTAGGTAGATACACATCAGATACAAGCCATATTGAAACTCTTTCCCACCCCTCTTCCTCCTCCCCCAACCCACGTTCGAGTCGATCAGTTTGACTAGGACTTCCCTTACTTCATTTTATTGTAAAATGACTCATGCCTATTTCACATAAAAGTGTACTCATAGACTAATTAGCTAAGAAAAGGTATCAGAAACTGCTTCTGTTTATTGAAGTAAGGGTAACCTACCCTTCCCAAGACTCATATATTTCAGTATTTCACGTTTGCTCTGGATAATGAAACCTTTATTCGTTTTCAACGACATCGAACAATTCTTGAGTATAGTATGGAAGTTATTTGAATCTGGTGTGCACTTCAGTAACGGAAAATGTACCATGTCGGTCTCTCCATTAGTTTCCTATGAATTTTAGATTTTTTTTCGCCAGAATGTCATTCATTAAATTTCCAATTCTCACAAATGCGTTAATGAATTTCATTGCCAAGCGATGTGAGAGCAATTGCAGGGCGTTGAATTAGGTTCTACCGCGGCGAATTACCTTCACCGCGGCATATCATCCCACGCGTTCTATTTTTCCTATGTTATTATAAAGAGATCTGAATGGGGCGGTGTCCCTTAACCTTGTTGGACACCGCATCCACATGAGAAACTATAGGGCGCCAGCGTCAATGTGCCCAATTTTTAGCGAACCTCTCATTGCGCTCCTCGTCTTTACGTTATTGAGCTTAGGTGACGATGCATATTCCCAAAGCATTCTTTGCAAAATTTAATGTGCCCTTGATAACCTTCAATTGACTACATGTAAAATGAAATCGAATAGCTACGTACACTTTACGACAAGAAATAGGTATTTTTAATGGTATTGCAAGTTTAGGCAAAAACAGCTGAGGAAAATCCTAACATTTTTTAGAATTTTTTAAACATAATTCAATAAGAAACAGGATAGTGCGAGATTTGTTTTTGAACGAGAAGTGCAATAGAGTGGTAATGAATCTGTTTTTGGTGGGCTGAGTTTCCAAAATTGCTCCTCTGTGCCCCGGAAAGGCTGCTCTAGCCGGGGAGCATCGGTACAAAGGACGCTATGTTCAGCCTAGCAAATCCTATTAATTGATCTCGAACGTATATAATGATTTGTTGGTCTGTTATATCCTTGAAACAGTTTGGTGCCCCCTAGATGCTGCCCTACAGGGACAGCTCTCCTTGCCCCCCTCAGCTATGCCTTGAGTTGCCTGTTTGTAGCTTTGCTGCCCATGTGCGGTGATCTGAACTACGAAGAAATATCGCGAGATCCACCCATATTCACTGCACTGCGGCCGGCGGGAGAAGCTTCACTTGCCATTAATATTGTGACTGCTCATATTTCTGGTGTTTTCTGCCGGTAGAAATGACGGCGAAACATTTGCTCCGACTTCACGTTCTGGTGTTCTCTCTGTCGCAGAGATGATGGAGAGAATTCGTAACCACCTAACCACAGCTATCCTATCTTTCCGTTACTTTCTCTAATTTCTAATTACACGACTTGTATTTTTAAATCATATATACATAAGGTAGAGAAAGCCTCCAACTGAAAGTGGACCTCCCTTATGGGGAGCTAAGAACATTAAATTTCATCAACTCTTTGTCGTGTAAGCTTCAAATACTATTTTGCAGAAACAAAGCATTCTGTGAGGTGCCTAAATTTAAACGATCTCACAGATTTTACATTGCACCCACCTTTCTATTAAAATTTGTCACATCCAGTAGTACAAAAACAAAGTGATGATTATCACAGGTAATGTTGGGGAAGTAGGAGTATATAAAGCTACTAGGTACTCTATGTTGTTGTAAAAAATGACTACATGTAATAAATAAACGCATATGCAAGACATGAATCGTAGAAGTCAGAAGACTGGCATTATAAATGAACAAATTAAAAATAGCCACAACAATATTTCATATCATCAAATAGTAAAATCTTTTGAGCTGCAGCAAATCCTACCTAATGAAATTCTACCCCATCACGTGCATCAGCGGTGTTGCAGTTACTCTGCTATCGCAAAGGGCTTCAAAACCTCGCTAGCCTCGGTACTACAGCTCACATTACAACAGTCTGTTTGCCCACTCATTATGGATAACGGTGACTGGGAACCATAAGGATTTATGAAAGTACATTGATATGTATGGCAAAGATCTTCGCTACTAGATGAACGATAACACAAGATATCTCTCGAGTGAAATCCTATTTTGGAAGCAGTGTCACACGAGATAACTGGGCTTATTGTTTAAAACGAACAGTCGCACTCTTACGAATGCTGTAATTAATGTCAGATGGTCCCTGTTATTAAAAGCGCTCGGAATTTTATTGCCTGAACGAGAAACAGTTATACGTTTAATATGAGTTTTAGCTCTCGCTTCTCTAACAGACATAAAACACTTGTGCAGGCGGACGGAACTACAAGGAACCCCAACGAAAAACCAGGCTGTGGTGGGACGATCCGAATGATGGTGATGGTGACGCAAGACTACAAGATGGAAGTCCTGCCTATCGTTTATGCTGCTAAAAATAAGTTGGAGGATCCTGCCAATCGATACTTACCTTCTGGATGGAATATTAAAATCATCCCCTATTGTTATAACGAGAGCAAGACTGATGCGTACTACTGGGCTTACCAGCAGGTGAACGGAGGTAAGACTGCTCCTGAATCCTATTTTTATCACCCGCAAACGAAGTGAGAGAGGTTATTATATTTGAGTTGAATATTTAAGTGTACATATTTGTATATATATTTAGGTATTTGCATCTTTGTCGTCCACCCAATAAGTGGTCGAAGGAGTTGAGCAATGTTTCTAATTTTTTGAAGGGAGTCTGGTGGGTTACTCTCGATGTGACCCATGCCAAAAAGCTAGGAACGGTTAACCTTAAAAATATGACGGCGATGACATTTGCTCTCCACACAAAAACAGGTAGAAGGAGTTGAGCCATGTTCATGATTTTTTGCAGTGAGTCAGGTGGGCTGGCCTCAATGTGACCCATGCCAAAAAACTAGGATTATAGCTTGCCATAAAAAATGATGGCGACGAAATTTGCTCTCCACTCAAAAACAGATAGAAGGAGATGAGCTATGTTCATGATTTTTTGCGGGGAGTCTGGTGGGCTGTCCTCAATGCGACCCATGCCAAAGAACTAGAATTAACTGGATAAAAAAAAATGAAATTTGCTTCCACTGAGGGTGATGGTCTTACGCCACGAGGTGTTATAGTTCAATATCTGTTTTCATGTATCGCCTCCCTCCAGAGTTTGTTGATAGCCTGATGTCCTAAGAAAGCATAGAACGAGGAACGTCAAAGTCAACAAGAAATGACGAATCTATGCATAGATACAACGGGAAAAATGAGAACAGAAGTCAGAATTGTTATCAATAGGAAAGTTATAAACAAAAGATACGAGGTGGACTCTTGAGGAACAGCGTTTCATTTCATTAAACCAAGGCAATACACTGTGGAGTACATCGGAGCGTGACTCCCCACTCCGCCGAATGACCTACCCTCGTACAAAACTTTAATCCAACTCTATACGAACTGTAGACACAACCGCTCGGTTGTGAGACTGATAACAGTGAGTTATTTCTGCTAATATCGGTAGGTTGCAGGGAAAAAGGGATGTAAGCCAATATCAGATGCCTTGTCGGACGAGTCACCAGGTGGACCGTAGTAAGTGATTTCCTGCAACATTTATTCTACATTTTTTTAAAATGAGTGTCAACCATTTCAGTGAAGGCGCGATATCGAATTTTACTACAGACTTTTGACGTTTTGGGTCGTTAAGATTTGAAACAACTACAGAAGTATCCTCTGGCCATAAAAAACTCAAACTTACTTCATTCTGATCTTCGATATGCTCATTCTGGCCATTTGAGTGGTGGCGATGATGGAATGTTTCTTTATTCCTGACTCTGGTGCCTTCTTTCTCTATGGTGGTAAAAAGTTTGGTCACCGATAACATCAGTTTCAGGGATATGAGGGTCATCGGTAATGACGCAATACAAGGATGTGAAGGTCACTGGCACGTTCAAGAACACGAGGGTCCTTTTCAATCCATCCGAAAAATCAAGCTTGGAACAAGCACCTCAACCTTACTTTGATATGAAATTTTTCTCATTCACGGTCAGCACGCAATAGAAAAACAAAACATTTCAAGAAACTAGCCGCTATGGACCACCTGCTGATGCTGTTCAAACTCGTACTGACGGTGCATCAGACATCGAGCTGTATCCCAACCAAGCAGCAGCCCACCACTGTCCAACAGCTAGAGCACTGCTACCAACTTCATTACTCTATATTCACACTTCATATATGACGTATACGAGTATGCCACATGACCATCTTAGGACAAATTCATACGTCTCTCATCATAACGCGTTCAATCACGGAATCGAAGGTTATTTAAGGGCTAGCGTGCAGAAATACGTCAGTCCAATCCCATATTTTAACGCGCAATTACCTCGCCGCTCTTCTTACAGTAGTACACTCTCCCTTTGGACTCCGAGCCGCGGACGCTGTATAGCTCTCGATCCTTTATACAGTCACCGTCATTGCTAAACTGAACTACTACCCTGTATAACTTCGCGGTGTCACGTGCGTCTCCACTAGCAGTTCCGATTTGAGCCGGTCTTAGGCATACAGTCGCCCTCAGCGGGTTTCAGTTTTTCTTGTTCTCGGTATAAGTCTTGCGAGCCATACGGTCGAGGCTTCCGAGTGCAATCACCTTAAATGTTGACTTTCCGGTGTAACCTCGTGGCGTCACCAACATTTTCACTATAGTTCGTTTGAGTTGATCTTAAACGTACAGTTGCCTCAGTCGAATTAAAGTTCTTCCGCTCTTGTGTCGACTTCTGGTGAGCCTGTCCCGTGGAAGCACCTTTGTACAGCCCTCGTCAGTAGAGTGCCTTGATTGTGTCAATGCAGCTCTAATGGCAAATGGAATTCTTCGAACGTTGCTGCCACGGTTTGGTCGAAGTCGATTTCGCGGAATACAACGCAGCTCATATTTCTGTTATCTAACTTATCTCTCTAAGTCCGCCTCCCAGTTTGTTCGACCTTCTTCAACTTTTAAAATTTCTTATTAAACGTCCGTCAAAAAGTGAGTCCCTTTTCAAATCATGAACAAGTGGACAAAAATTCCTTTTACCGCCACTTTAACGATCAGAATCACTGTATTCCCGTTAAACACAAGAAAACAAGATGACCAGAAAATGTTATAAGAACACTGACGCCATCGTTAATATATATGACAAACGAAGCGAATTGTTGCGTGCTGATTTCACTTCCATCGGTTTATCAGGCTATAAAGCTTTTGAAAATTGGCTGTTTCTATCAAAATAAATTTTAAGATCTTGGGATACGAATGTGACTTCAAACTAAGGAAAAATATGAGCGAAATGTAAAGAAACGAGGTCATAACTGAACACGCTGCGTCATTCATTTCAGTGAAGGTCCCCTCTACAAGTGGACAGTGACAAAAAAAAAAAAAAACGACGCACAGCTCGTATTCATTTTCGTGATTGAACGCGTTACGATGAGGGATGTGTGAACTCGCTCTAACAAGCATTCTGACAGGTTGGCAACCACCTGCGGTCACAACATGACGAGTCTGCGTGTTACAGATGAAGCAACGAGGTAACGTGGTTAACACCACAAGTTTACACTTCCAAGTTCACAGAAGGGCAACCCAGGCAGTAGTTACTAGTCATTGGTTCACATTACTATACACAGTCACACAGGCTCGCCTATCGAATGCATTTTAAGCAGTGGTCATTTGAAACACATACACTCAATAAGGCCGTGTTCACACATCCCTCACCGTAATGCGTTCAATCACAGAAATGAACACGAGCTGTTTGTCAACTTTTTCTGTCGTCCACGCTTAGAAACAACATTCATTCAAATGAATGATACCGCGCGTTCTGTTTTGATTTAGTTCTTTTAAATTTTTACTTATACTTTTTGCGTCGATCAGAAGTCACTTTCGTATCCCATGATCCTTTAGCCTGAATTTGATACGAACTGCCTATTTTCCAAATATCTATAGTCTGATAAATCAATAAAAGTGATACCAGCACGCAGCAATGCGCTTCGTCGTCAAATCAAAGACGGCGTAAATGTTCTTGCAACATTTACAGCTCGACTAACTTTCTTGAGTTAAACGGGAATACAGTGATTCTGATCGTTAAAGTGACGGTAAAAAACACATTTTTGGTAACTGGTTCAGGATTTGAAACCGCAATAGAGGATAACTTAAGCATCAATAGGTTCTGTTAACTGATCTTGAATTACGCGATATGTTGAAAAAATGGACACGTTTCATCTTTCAGTCTCTCGCGTTTGCTGCAACTGTTTCTATCAAATCAATGCGCCGCGTCCATCAGTTTCACTGAACGCGCCATGATAAGGAACGCGCCCATACTGGAATAGAAGTAGAGAGAAGAGATAAAATAAAGCACAATGTTAATGGTCATACGCGTCTCTATTTGCTACAGAAACATAGGCGTCACCACATCTGCATGCCGCAGAAAGGTTGAAAACCAATGTTTTGTCGTTTTTTGGTTTCTAGAAGTTTTCTCGGGATTCGGATGTTCGGATTCGCGAAAAAAAAGACGTTCCGAGCCCGAAGTCCGAATCTTTTTTGACATTGGTCCGAGTCCGAATCTCCGAACCCAAATCCGGGATTTCGCCGAACAAATTCGGAACGCCCACCTCTGATAGGATTGCACAGTAAATCCCTAGGGCATGTAGTAAGAGGGCGAAGAACAGTACAAACGGCACAAGATACACAGTGCGTTACTAAGTTCCAGCGCACTAGAATCTTACCTGCCTGGTAATGCTCGAGGTTGATCGCGAAATTTCTCAGAGCACCGTAAATAGACAGACAGACATAGGAGTATTGAGTTTTATTGTTGGAATTGTGAGTATAAGATCACGTTAATTAGGAAAGTACTAGAAATTCACAGACATATAGTGTCTAGAGCCATTAGGGTATTGAAACGATGAAAGACTTAGTTTCTATGAGAGAGGTGCTTGATATATTTCGACTTGGCCACTAGAGAAGTTGGAGTACTTCGGAATATGGGGCAGCAGTCCTGTTGGAGAACTGGTATCCAGAAGAGGTGTCATTCAAGTTGACGCTTAAGTGAATAAATAAGGAACTTATGTCAGAATCGTGATGTGTTTTCGCAGTGACGAGGGGATAATTCCCACTCCCTAGCGGAGCCCAACGAGGGTCTCAGGAGTTTTTCGGCTTAAAAAAAAAGAGATATTTTGCGCTGGAAGATCCTGACGTAACAGCAGCCTATCGGTGATATTACACATGCTCGTGTAGCAGTCAGTCCCGGTGAAGAAAGAGTTTCGATTAAGAAAGCGGACAGACACAGTTTTGAGTGCCAACATATACCCTTAATATAAGGGCAGTTAGGAACCGGGAAACAGCCTGTACAATACACTGTTTATTGAACTAGAGCTAATATTATAAAACAAATATACGATAGTCCCCAAATTTGATAAAAATCTTGACGTTTCGGGAAAGATCAGATTCCCATCATCAGAAATTTGAATAAAATGCTAGGATATAGAGGAATGATTAAAACGAAATTTTACTACGTATGAGCTAAGGACAGTGTTTGCCTGGAGAGAACCAAAG
>LQNS02000225.1:1091703-1106947 GCA_001587735.2 Parhyale hawaiensis
GCGCCGGAAGATCACTGCAAGCTTGGGGGCAAGAACATCAGCCAGCTGCTTATAAAACAAAGGAAACATGCCCACCGGATCCACACCTCCATACGGATCAAGGCCTTCAAGCAGCACCTTGATTGTACCAGATCTGAACGCCAAAGTGGTCAAGCGAGGCTCAGGGCCGCATCCATGAGGCAATGACATAACATCTCTGCTCTGCTTCCCGTCGAAGTGAGGCGAAAATAGCTCCACCCTTACCAAGGGATCAGAGATGATGCTCCCACCGGGACCAAGAAGGGGTGGCAACGAAGGTTCAGCACCGAACACTGAACTTTTTAGCTCACTCCACCAACGATGTGGATGGTCAATACTCAGCAGAGACTCCTTGGCACGCTGCCTCTCACGATGCTGTGACTCCTCATACACACGCTTAACCTCGGCCCTACGATCAACATAGGTCTGCAACAATGTACGGTCACGAACGCCGCCAAGCCCGATAAGCCGCTTGTTTAGCTTCGAAAGCTAACCGACACTGGTCGTCAAACCACGGCTTATCTCGAGACTTCACAAGAGTGGTCCTCTTAGGGACAAACCTCTCCAAAATGGACACAGTCAAGTCTTTAAGCCCTGAAACAGGATCCTCATTGTGAATAATCTGACGCCAAGATAACACTCCTACTGCCTGAATAATAGCCACCCAGTTAGCTCCTGGTGTCTACCACAGGAACAACCTGATTAAGGTCCAAGGACACAACAAGGTGTGAGTGGATTGTAGAGCCAATAGGGGAGCCAACTGACACCGTTATCAAGTCCGGGACATCAGTCATAACGAGGTCGAGACAGTTGCCAGCAATATGCGTGGATCCGCGAACTAGCTGCACACAACTGGACAAGGTGCAAAAGTCCAACGCAGCCACACCATGACAATCAGTCGGTGATGCAGCTCTTAACCAGTGTGCATTAACATCACCCACAAAAACAAACGCTGACTTGGGATCCGTGCTCTGGATCGAGGCCATCGCCGTCAATAAACAGTCATAAAGAGAATCATCAGTTGAAGGGCTCCGATATAAGGAGAATAAATAATAATTATTCAGCCGACCACACACCCTTACAACAATGATCTCATGACAGGCGCATTGGTGCAATGATTGCCGGTAAGCACAGAATCCGCTCCGGACATAGACGGTTATTCCACAGAATCCAGGCCCCGATCCCCGCAGCCTGCGAAAAGGGTACTGAAAACTCGCTGAGGCAAGCTCAGCGTCGTGCCCTCTGCCAGCCACCAGCCACCATAGCTTAATACTCTAGGCTGCCAATATCGCGGGAACTCGGACGTCTAAGATGACTGTAGTAAATTCGCATTGATACTCTTGTCAGCCTCGTTTATGGCTGTCATGCTACAACGAAGTGAACGAACAATAGACGTGCTCCTCTATTACTGGTTTGAAACAGTGAGGGTTGAGCTTAACTACATAATTGCATGTGAGCCTAGCACTACCTCCCTTTCTTCACTCCAATCAAAAAATATAGGATCCGTACAGTAGGTAGCAATACAATATACATTACCTTTTTAAAATGTAGAGCAATTCAGAGTCCTGCTTAGCTTCACCTCTTAACAGGTATATATAAATGGACGTAATAGAGATTTCTCTGTATTTAAGGCCCAATATTATGGTCAATTTTAACAAGGGCTCAAAAAGAGAAAAGTTTCTCCTCTGCCTGGTAGGGGACCACACAAAACAAAGTCTAAATGTTCAACTTTATGGACTCGAGAGAAGTACGACGTCATCATAACGTCGCTTAAAGAAAAATTGACATTATTTTCGTTTGGGGATCCTATATGTTACAACAGTAGTTTTCGCGACGCTAACTACTACTATAAACTGAAGTGCATATGGTAACAGAGAAGCTCTTGTGACTCTAGAGTTTACCACTCTGCCTTTTTTCAGTATTTGTTTACATAAATAAGATGGCCTTCAGTTTGATAATCATTTCCGGAGAGGAAGAGCTACAAGTTAATATCTTCTTACTGCATTTCAGGGTCGGAGTGGTGCAAAAATTATTGCAATTGCAGCCGACACCCGTGTGACGATGAGGAGGAACAGAACGTAATTAGTAAGTATGCACAGGGGCTGCCAGAGCAACTGAACCAGTGTCTGACAATGATTATCCGGGTATAATAATAATAACTAGAGTAGCAGACATCAGTTGATCAAAAATCGCTTAGTCACAGCCCGAACGGCGCTCCAGCCTGTGACGTCACAACGGACCACGCGCGCAGTCAATTTGAAGTATGTAGAAGCAAAGCTTTCAACCCAGTGCTAGTGGCTGATATGTAATCATGTATTAACGTTAAAAATGCAACATTGGTAAGATGGTTCTGACATAAATCAACTAGAGCACTCTGAAAGCGCATACCTCCGCCAAGCAAAGCAACTGTAATTAACACTTGAAATTGGCTCTGTAACTATGATTTCAGTTGTATAAACACCAAAATCTAATCATTGTGCCTTTTTACGGTATTAATAGCTTCTGTAATTTTGTTGAAGATCCGTAACTTTTCGAGTATGCTACAAACAGTGGTCAAACACGCAAAGAGGCTGGCCAATCAACACCAAAATTTAATCAATTATGTCTTTCAACATTACTAACAGTTGTTAAGTATGTATAAGTTTACCATCACTTGTAACGCGGCCTATTTTCTACCTATCACAGTTCATTTACTACAGCTAGTTACGTCAGACAATAGAGTAGCAGCACCTGCAGTTGCAGCAGAGTGACGTTTCAAAAATGTATCAACCAATTGTGTCACTCCTTTTGCAGCGGGGTGTCATAACCCTAAAATACCGTAAGCTATCGAACCTCGATTACTGCAATAATAAGACATTTTATAAGTAAAATTTCTAAATAAGCAGTGGAGCCATAATAGTACATTTTATGTTTCTGAGTAAATTCCAGTATTCATGAAATCTTCTTTCAAAACATGAAGGAATCATATAAATACTGAATATAAAACTACGCTTGTGTCGGTTTGGAATGCGAGAGCACGCCGTTCAGAGCGACACATTTCTCTTCCCCCCTCTCAGACGCCCCTCTCCGCTCAATTAATTGGCTTGTTTCGAGATGGTACCGTACCGCTTGAAAAGGATGCCTATTATTAACAGAAATTATAAATTTCAGGCAAAGTAACACACGCTTGGAATACAATAAGGTACGATGGTGATATGTATTCACAGTGGTAGGAGAGAGTTATTCAAAATGTTTGCTAGATATTAGAAAATTTCATGAATACAATAGCCATCATTGTACGCAACCGCCGGACTGGCCTGAGAAACAAAGGTTGGCGGCAGTATTAGTCTATTAGAGCGGCCATCCTGGCGGCACTATCGTCTCTCACGACGATTTTGCGTCCACGTAAGCTTTCCTGCGCGCGCCACCACTAAGATAAACACTACCTAGGCAAACTTAACTTAGCCTAACCTAACCTACCCTTACCTAACCTAACCAAACCTCCTTACCTAACCTTCTAACCTAGCCTAACCTTACCTTACCCAACCTAACCTAACCCAACCTAATCCAATCTAACCTTTCTAACCTTACCTAACCTTACTTAATGTTCCCTAACGTTATCTAACGTTACGTTACGTTACCTAACGTTACGTAACATTACCTAACCTAACCTAACCCAACTTAATCAGCGATACAGCGAGCAGCGCGGCGCACCAACTTGAACGCCGCTCACGCGCACACGATCTGCGTACACAAACACGCACACAACTCGTCGTGAGAGACGATAGTGCGTCCTGACGCAAGCAAGGCGGATTAGTCCGCGCCTTCGGCTGCTCCGGCCACAACTTTGTGGCCGGGTAAAGATTATAACCAGTTTCCATCATCGTGCTGCTTTGTTGAAGTATATTGAAGACAAGAAAGGCGGTGTTTACTTGCAATTCTGCAAACCCCCTGATTTTTTTGTTGGGCAGTCACTGGGCCCCCCGAAAATAGCCAAACCCATGACAGAGGCATCCTGGGTAATTGCCAATATGGCGTCGTGTGTGTGAGAGGTAAAGTATATGTCGCGATTGTTTATTACTTAGACGTTGGTAAAATTGTTCAGTTGCAGTTTATTGTGCTTTTCATGTGTGTATAACATTCTACTTTGATAAAAAAATCTTGACGTTTCGGGAAAGATCAGATTCCCATCATCAGAAATTCGCATAAAAAGCTAGATATAAAGGAATGACTAAAACTAAATTTTATTCTGTATGAGCTAAGGACAGCGTTTGCCTGGAGAGAACCAAAAGGCAAATGACCGCAGCGCGCAACGGGGGTCCCCATATAAGTGACGGACGGCATGGGAAGCGGAGGGAAGCATGCAAGCACAGTCGGAGGCAAAAGTGTCAATCATGGATCGTGACGAGAGGCACGGCTAAAGACATTATGTTGAGGCTAGGTTTGACTTCATGAATGTACATATAGTGATTCCAGAGTTCTGAGTTCTATTGGTAGAATAAGCTATTATAGAGAAGTCTCTCCTGCTAATAGGATGGTTGTTTTGCTCAGCATGGAGACGGGGAGCTGAATGTGCAGGTTTTGCTACCGGTAAACCAGTTCTGCTTTATATACCTAAATGTTTGGTCAACGCGGGCTTTGAAATGCTGTCCAGTGCTGCCGTAGTACAGAGCTGAGCAGCTCGTGCAAGAAAAGACGTAAACAACACTGGACCGGAAATTTGTGGGAGGTTTATCTTTGAATTTAAATAGGATCCTAACGTAAACGTATTTTTGTAAGAGAACCTAAAGCTTATGTGCGGGCAGGACTTTCAGGGAATTGATTTTATCGATAGTAGCCTTGCTATAGTATGGGAGGGAATGGAAAAAATCTAATTTGCGAACGGTAGGTTTAGCAATACCGGGATCGAACAATTTGTCAAGGAATAGTTTGCAATAATGATCTAGAAGGTGGTGTGGGTAGCCGTTATTCTTGAAAAAGGTACGGAGAAAATCTGTTTCATTGGAGAACGCTAGATACGAGGAGGATAAATGATATGCCCTATATAGTAAAGTCAAGATTTTTTATCAAATTTGTCGACTATCGTATATTTGTTTTATGATATTAGCTTTAGCTCAATATACATTCTACTTTATAACTTGTTGTAATGCAAAGTTCACAAGTGAACGAAAATCGTCTAATTTTGTCTTTTTAAGCGCATGAGAATCATTGTATTCCACGCAAAGCATTCGATTCAACTTAATCAAACATTTTCAGATGATTTTCTAAGTTCTTTTTATGGCGTTGAAAATCAAGATGCAGTACAATGCATCAAAACCTATGGTCTATTATTTTCCTTTACTTATGTAATTAAGTGTGTGGCCAGAATGGGTAGTTCAAATTTGAGGTAAAAAATGATAAACAATTGGCGGGAAAGTCTTTTTGGTATACTGCAGTACAGGGTGCCGCGCTCGCGGCCTCTTTTGTTTACACCAGCAGAGTGACGTGATAGTCCCCATTGGCTGAAATTGACGGCGGTCGCTGATTTGGTGTCACAGCAGTCGCTGATTGGCTGGGAATGGGCGAAAGGGTGTTCCCTTAGGGCTGACTTAACTATCTGTAGTTAGTAAATGAACTGTGTTACCTATCAGTTTTTAATGGAACTTGAGAGGACGACCAATGCCCCCAACCTGGGCTAATTTCCGCCTATCTGCTTTGTTAAAGCGGGACAGAAAACGGATAAATATCTAAACAGATAAATAGATTAATAAATAAACAAACTGATAAATACACATCGTTCTTTATTATATAGTAGACGTGTTTAGCAGTTTATCATCTACGCTTCCGAAAGTTTTGTAGCGTCATTGTCAACACAGCTTTGTGCCCTTCACAAAAAGTTATTACAATGTTTAGCGTCAAATAAGGTCTCTCTACAAGTATCACTAGGCATTTTACGCATATCACATCAGCTTTGGTGTGAACTGAGACTCAGAAAACAGTGCATTTTAGTGTATTATTTCTAGCTTACAGTAACGCATTCGGACAAGTGGACGAACGAACGAGTTGAGCTGAATGTCGTGTGAACTCATCTTAAGATTACATTTTTACTACCATTCTTTCCACTCAAGTTATTGAGCCAGCAGTTTGCTTCAGCAGCAGTGCTGCAGCACTATAGGTTACAATCGTTACATGCATTATATTATGAAGAACTAGAACACTCTAAGAGAGCATACCTCCGCCAAGCGAGGCAACGGTAACGAAAAATTCAAATTGGCTCTGAAACCGTGATTTTCATTGTTTCAACTCCAAAATCGAATCATTTGTGCCTTTTGATAGTAATAACAGTTTATACAATTTTCATGAAGATCAGTTCATAACTTTTTGAGTTATGCTGCTAACAAACATTATGACAAATATGAGGCAAACATACAAATTAACCAACCAATCTGCACCAAAACTTAATTATTTATGTTTTTTAACATCACTAACAACTCCTATAAATTTCAGAAAGATCCATTCATAATTTTTTTGAATTATTGTGCTATCAAGCATAAAATTAAAAACTGTGATAAACGAACGAACGGATCATTACAAAAATTTTGTCGTTTACGCTTCGTGATAAACCTTACAACTCATATGTAGCTTTCATAAAAAATCTGTTCATAACTTTTTGAGTTATGGTATTGAGAAAAATTAGGCAAACAAACAAGCAAACAAACAAACAGATGGACGGATCTTCACCAAAGTTAATCATCTGTTCCTCCCAACATAAAAAATACTGTACATTTCCTCAAAATCCGTCCATAACTTTTTGAGTTATGTTAATGACAGACAGACGAAAGAGAGACAAACAGAATAACAAACAAACCCGACGAAAACATGACCTCCTTGGCGGAGCTAATAATACCTATTACTTGTGGGCCTAAGTACACTACATGTACCGACATTGTGTTTGTTACACAGCAAGCTCTAAGTCGAACGTCTGGATTGAGCAGAATAGGCGGTTATATCAATTATAAAAGTATTAACATGAAGCGAGCTTTTCGATCGTTTTTGTCTTTTGTATACTTGTTTGATTTTCCTATTATTTGTACTTTCAAAGTTTGTAGCGTACAAACTCTTTCCTTTACTTCCTTTACGTTTTTCAGATGTGTTTCTTGGGCCAGTGGGCAATGATCAAGTAGAGGAAATGTCATCTTACGCCACCCGCTGGCAAGTTCCGCTTCTCAGCCCCTTTGGTAGAAAAGTCACCAAAAAAAGCAAGAAAAATGCTGCCACTTACAAAGCCCTCTATAAAACACATGGAGACTACCAGCAGGTTGGTTCCGTCAAGTTAAGGTTTCATCAGTTAGCTTCAACTTACCGGGAATACATTCTAAGGTGTTGGTTGCTGAGTGTTCCTCGTTATTCATTGTCCTGATTGTCATCGTTTGCTGCCTTTCAACTTTAGTGTACCGGTATTACCAAGTTCCATTCAAGAGTTTTTCCAATTTTCCATGAACCAAGCGAGTGCTTACTTACATTTGATTAAAAATTTGGCTTTCATATACAATGCAGTATAAGGAAATTACTTCCTTTCTGCATGGTGCTACATTGGTTGATCAGATCGAAAGACGCTAGTCTAACTTGTTGTACTCTTCCATCCACAGATAATGGAGGGCGTGCAGGATATGCTAACTAAGAAGGCTGTAAGTAAATGGCGCCTGCTGTACGAATTCAAAGATAATAAACATCCAAGCTGCTATGACTTCGCAGAAGAAGTTAAAAAGAGTGACAATAAGAGTGGAGACAAGGAAGGAGAGAATACAGCCAAGCGAACCGTCCAGGTGACACCAAAGAAGCTCATAGAAGACGCCTTCGCTGAAATAGCTGAAGTCACGAAGCAAGCAAGAAGTACGACATACCTCTTATATCTATTTTTATTATTGTGATGTGAAAAAGTCATATCTACGAATGTTGCACAGTATTATATACATAGTTGGTTAATTCTAAGAGGAATCCAAGGTGAATGTAAATGAACGGAGAGTTATCAGACATTCGGAACTTTCTGGCCGCACTTGCGAAGTGCAGATCCTGATCAGATATGGTGACGGCTCACCGTTTGGGGTATGTGGTTGTTCAACAAAGTGACCTGTTAAAAAATTTGATACGTCACTAGCTTTAAGGCTGTGAAGTTAAAAAACTTTATAAACTCATACTCTCTGAATGTGTCAGACACTGCGATGTGGAGATAACACGCTACCAACCCTCCCACTGGTCACAATAAGTAGCATCACTCTTGCATAAAATAGATGGCGAGCATAATATCATCCCCTGGACCTCTTCTAAAATGTGGCGGAGTTGTTTGAGATGAATTTCGCTGACGATGTGGCTTTGAGAACAGGAGAACATCTTATGACCCGTGACGTGATGGACTTTCTCGAAACAGCATCCAGAGGTTCCCGACAACTCCACATGTGTAGATTTTTATCTTGTCAGATGAAGGCCGTGTTTCAGCAAGAAAGACCGTCACCGTGCCTGCTGCCAGAAAAGACTACTGGAGATCTATTCGACACTGGCAAACTTCTGTGGAATTAACATTATCTGTCCCAAAATGTTCCGTCACCTGGCAATTCTTCTTCTAAACGGACTTCATATCCTTGAAATAGACCAGCAGAAGAATGCAGTCCTTCTCCTTATCTATGTAAAGAAGGCCAGGTTGGCTAACTAATCGCTGGAGTTTGGCACTTTCTTGCGCATATGACTGGGTGAATGTTCATTTGTTTGCAATGAGAAAGGTTTAACTCTAATTCATTTTGAAAAAGCCTAAAACTGCAGCAACTTGATTTTTCTATCAAGCCACTAACGTCATGTAATGATACGGGTAAAGTCGGGCTAAAATTTGTGTTTCAACCCTTCTATCAGTGTTTAAAACAATGAATAATTTCAGCCTAAAAACTTAAAATCACTTCTATTTTATTGAAGATGTCACTCTTAGGTTAGCTTCCGCTAGCAGAGCCAGCAATCTGGCTGTGCACGTTTTGCTAAAGAGTAGTTCTTGACCGCATACTATACCTGCAGCATGTATTATTCTTTGGTCATTGTATTTAAGAAGGCTTAAGCTTCTGCTGGAATTTCATTAACAGGCAGTTATGAACTGGCTTCAGTATACAAGTATGTTCTGGTGACTGAATAAGTTGTTCGCATTTATCCCAAGTGATTGCCGATGTTGAATATGAATGTGAATACATATTACTATACTCAGAACTATCACTCTTTTTACAGTTGTGGTGATGTGTTCCGTAAACACGACTTCAAGGGACCGGTCAATGGAAGTGATCAAGTCCAAATATTCTGAAGAAGAGTATGCCTTCATCTTCGTCGACGTGGATAACGGGTAAATACTGCCTCTGGCGGGCGTTAATTTGCTTATGGCTGCATCGCCGACCGTGTTCACTGAAATTGGAGAGAATATCAATTTTTACTCTCTGCGATGTGGATATTCATTTCAAAATTCACTGGAAGTGGTTGAGGATTGTTGAGACAAAAAATGTACATCTATAGACAAAAGTACCAGTGTACCACAGATATAGTTGATAGTTTTCAATAAGCGATACAAGTTATACTATCTTCATAGTAACAGTTACTTCCAGAGAAAAGGTGCGCATAGGCCACTACTTCTACTGTAAATAGTTTAGTAAAACATTTACTTTAATAATGAAACCTTAAGTTCTCTTGCGTTTCCTATCTTTGCTGCCATGGTAAAGGGTCTAGTATACGGACGAACCTTACTTCGTGAAAAGTTAACCGTAATTTAGAGATAGCCGGCAATGCCAATCCACTGATAGCCGGATCATTTCGAGAACCCGCATCCTCGAGTTTCGATAAGTGTGGTATGATGATGTCAAGTGCTGCTTTCCTATGTTGAAATAAGCGATAAGCACCACTAGTTCACCCCTATCAGTGGTGAGTTAGCTGCAGCCAACAACAGTTCCCATGTGGGGGCTGTTAGGCTATATGTAAAGTACAGAAACTACTATATAAGGTCGTTTCCCACTCGCCACTACAGCTTTATACTGACATTTGTCACAACTACCGATCATTGCATTTGCATCACTTACGATGCTGATTCCAATTTGGAAGGCGAATAGAGAACTGTTGTAAAGAAAAGGTAAAGTCAACTTAGATCACACCCTCACCCGGGAAACCCATATTCACTGGTTTGTGCTGCGGGTATAGGCCCACTGGCCCCAGATGAGTAAGTGTAGTTGCAGTCGACCTCGGGTCACCAAAAACTATTACACCAATTTGACGGAATAAACAAACGACCCGAGACCTCTCGCCCCCTTCTTCTGTGAGGACGGCAAGCTCCACCACGGCGCAATGCATGAACACAACTGCCGAGTCAGTACACCTAGATCTGCAAAGAGTTCGCGTGCCTGTGTTGGCCTCGATATGCCGCTCTAAAGGCCCCTCAAAGTATACCCTTCAGTAGATAGGAGAGATTTATGCGATCTTTTTAGTATCCGTTGACGCTCCAGCTTCGGCTGGAAACGCCAGGTGGAATTAAACGTGACATTCAGATGTGACTATACTTCAGCAAACCTCTGCAGGGTGGCGATCTATCGTTGGAATAATACGCAGGTTACAGTGACTGATTAATACGGCTGCCAGACAAGAATGAACGCTCTCTGTATCTAAGTCGGCACTTTTATTGACTCTCGGCAGAAGTCGGCTTGCTGCACATAACCTTACCGCAACTCACCACTAACCAAAAATTTCTTACCTGAAATTTAAAAAAGGGGTAGTTAGAAAAACCAGACCTGCCCTCCCCTAACCTACCCGAAGTTATTGAATGTTTTAATCCAACTTACCCGAAATTAGTTCAGGTTTTCCGACAGTAGGGCTTAAAAGGAGCGAAAACGGACAAAAACGGACAAAGCGTAAATTCTAGGCGAGGGTAAGGTACCATGTGCCGGCTGCATATCGAACCTGCGAGCGATACAAGGTGTTAGAGCTGTGGACGGAAGCATGCTGCTACCGTGGCTCCGTGCTACCGTAGCGGCAGCCAAGGTTGGATATAAGCAACACAGAAATAATTCGTAATAGAATGGATTTTGTCACAAAACATTGTTAATTAAACGAAAATATCAGATAATTTTATGAAATCTATGAAAAACTGAGGCCACGAAAAATGAGGAAGCAGATGGTGGGTGATAGTTTATACTACATCGTTAGCTATAGACCGTCGAAAACAAGAAACAAAGAATTTTATGATTATGAAAATCTGTTTCGTCATAAAATGATCGCTGCAATAAAAATGTTGAATGGAATAGTTTCAACTAAAATTGATTGTTGATCTGCATGCATCGGAAACTGCTGCATTGTTTTTTCTTCATCTAAAATTAACTCTAACTAAAAATTTATATTGGCTAATGATGATGCTTTTTGCCAACGAAATAATTTAACTATGTGATATGCAGTTTACAACTTCAAGCGAAAACCGGATGATATTGAAAATAAACTTACAAAATCTCACGATGAAAAGAAACATGAAAAATAAGTGTGAGCTATCCGGAAGGTAAACGAAAACAGCAAGTATTTCTTCGTTCATGGTTGAAATTACTCGCCAGTGGAAACAAAAATAGGTCTATTATAATTATTGGATGAATGACTGATGACGATCAAGAGATGAACGAAGTCCTGAGCCATCAATATCAGAAAGTTTTTAGTAAAATGACTAGTAACCCTGAAGTTCAGTAACTAGAAGCAACTGGTAATTCTACTTGATGGATTTTGAATTCATCATTCAATTCATTAAATTGGTTATTGATGAACTCAACGGAAACAGTGCTACAGGACCAAATGATGTTCCTGCAAAATTCCTCAAAATGTGTTAGAGTTAAGCTCCTTTGCTTAATGTCCCTGAGATAACTCATTGGACAATGTGGTAATGTCCAGCACTTATAAACATGCAATCATTTTCCCAATCCCCCAAACTGGAAACAATAAGGATCCAGCCAACAACCTGTCTCACTAACTAGTTACGTAGCGAAAACGTTAGAAAGGGTGTTTCGTAAGCTCCAGCACTCCATGAAGTGTTGTCCTAACATTTCGCCTATTGCACCCTGTAATACCTTCCTCTACTGTTACGTGCACCCAAACCCCGCTCACCATGGATGACCAAACTCAATTTTATCAACTATGATCGTGTAAATAGAATAGTATACTAATTATGAGAAAACTGCGTTATAAGAGGGTTGGTCAATGAATTTAAAGTTATTACGCTAATAAAAATTATGATTTAATAACAAAACTGTTTTAAACTACTCAGTTTCGGTTGTCTGTGTTCCTTGTTTGTTCACGTACCCTCATGAACAATGTTGCGTACCGCACTTTTGACAAGACTGATTAAATTCTAGAGAGTAATGAACTACTCACATCAAAACAACATAAACGTTTCATATATAATTCACAATTGTTGGAACATTATGAATCCATTGTAAATTCGTTGAGTCATTGTGCCAAGGGAAGAATGCCAATCAATCAATCTTTATTGAAAATAAATGTTACATGTAACGCAACATCATTCTCAAGCTGATATCTAAGCACTACTAAGCGCTTTTCCGGCAAAAGAGCTACAAAACAGACAAAAAATAGAAATAAAAAACAGACAAAAAAAAATAAAAATAAAAAATACACCTTAAACTATAAAAATACACCATAATTAATATACGTAGATAATGCTAAGGCTTTTGATAATGTTGATTACGGAATCCTAATTTTAGATCTTTCCCGTATTGGGAATCCGCAGAATATGTTACACCTAAAACTGATAACTTATTTTTGAGAAATGCATAGAATGAAAAAAATATACTGTACATTAGCAAATTTGTGCCAGCCAGCACTTAAGGGATACTTTCAGGGGCTGAAATTGTGACCCTGCTTGGAAACAAATGTGTTTTACATTTGTAATAGCAATATGTGATGAAAATATTTCCCTCATTTCAATTAAAGCCGAGGATAAGCGATGTAATATTACAAAAATACTGCTGCAGAAAGAGCTTAGAATCCATGATAAGAAGCAGAGCAGTGTTTATGCATATCGAAACACATTAACACGATAGTCTTCTCATTCTTTCTGATAACTTATTTAGTCCAGATTTGAAGAGACGATCGAGAATTCACTAGTGACACTTGCACAGCCAGCTGATATGACAGGAAATATTGTAATAAATTAGAAAAATTTTCATATTAGGGGCGTTATAACTGGGAGTTTCCGGTTCAAGGCCTGACTTGATCCTTTTGTTTATATGTATACAGTTATGTTTGTAAAGGCACAACGAAGTTTCAGATGTTTTGAAGTAGGTACGAACGTAGGGCAAACACCTATTGTGTGAACTTGAAGTGGACTTGAGCGCTGCGTCCATGCGTGGAAACGCAACTTTGTGTCACCAAAGATTTCCTAAAATTGCGAGCGATCACACCAGGAGCGTGTTGCAATCAGACGCCGGTGTTACCCTCCCAGTGTTACACGTGCAGCAGTGAATGCGACGTGCGATGTCAGCGCCCCAACGAAGTGTTGCGGAATTTTCGGAAAGCTTAAACATAAATATATATTTCTGGGAGAACCCTATTTTGGCAGTATTTCAGGAAAAAAATTAAGAAAACTACATAAAAGTGCAATACCTGCTAAAATTGAAGCAATATATGACAGTCATATAATTTGTAATACTAACTATCGAGTATCATAGTCAATGTTTGTAAACAGTGTTACCCAGTTCGTAACCCTAAAATTTAGGAGGGTTGTCGTCGGTGTCACCCTACCTGTGTCGCATTGGAGGCCGGTGTAGCACGGGTGACACCTGCTGTGTTTCGCAATCAGCAATTTTTGGGTTACCGGTGCTACACCGCTTAACACCGGTGACCCAGCCAGTCACAACCCGTGTCGCAATCATAGCTCAAATCACAACTGCGACACAAGTTACGGCGATGAAGGTCACCGAGCACAAACGTCTAATTTGAATAAAAGGAGCACTAAATTGATTCAAATACGTAACAAATAAACGCCTTACACCAGAGTAAGTAAAGCAGACGTTACTTCGTACTTTCAATGAAAAAATATAAAATTAAACGGAATTTTGACATTTTTGAGCTTACTCCGACCGTCGCTAGATAACGTTCTCACAACGCCTTTTCGGGTTGCGGTAATCTTTTTTCAGGTTGTGGTAGCCCGGATTTGGCGTGTTTGTAACACACCACAGGAATCAAAGAGCGTAACGGGAGGACTCACGAGAAATTAGCATCAAAAAGTGATGTCATCATCGACGAATATATGGCTGAGCAGCCTTGGAGTATTTTAACTAATTTAACCAGAAAAATCGTCCTAAATTGCGAAATTCATTTCGAGCGTATAATAAATTCAGAGAATATATACTAATTTAACAATCATAACAATCATCCAATTCCCGAACTATCCCTATTTCCGAACAAACAGTCATTATTTGATAGGCTTGGGTAATAAGCGCATCAAATAGTGATGTTTGTTCGGAAATAAGGTTAGTTCGGCAATTGGGTAATTCCCCTATCTACACAAAATTGCAGAGCATGCTAGTGGAAACTTTCACAGCACTAGCGCCGAATTTGATCCCTTTTGGGGACCAGATTTAACTTCTTTTTCTTAATTGAAGCCTTATTTCCTCATCATATTCAGTTCATAGTGCTCTTCACAGAACATATTTATTCCTTACCAACAAATATAAGCACCATTATAGCCAATTCTGTACACAAGAGTAACCAAAATTGAAAAAGTCGACACGAACTAATTAAAATTTGACGTTTCGGGATACTTCTCCCATTTTCAAAAACCTAATAAAATCTTTAATGGATACCTAACAAAAATTTTTTTTTATTTAAGGAGACCTAAATTGTGGTGTTAGCAGGGTGGGAGCTAGAGGGCTGATGACCACGGTGCGCTATGGGGTCCTCATATAAGCGTCGAGCGGCACGCCGCACGGGAAGCGGAGGAAAAACGGGCGACTACAGTCGGGGGTGAAAGTGTCAGCCATGGTTGTGACGAGTGGTACAGTTGTAGTCATTATAATAGGGCGGGAAGAAAGAGAACATGTACAGTCATAGGGGAAGAAAGTCTGTTCTGCACAAAGAGCGACCGCACCAAGCTGCGAGCAGGGGCCGGGCTCCAGCTCCCGTACAGTCAGCGGATGTGCAGTTAGTTAGTCGGGGATAGTGTGAAGAGGTACAGCTGAGGTCATAATGTTGAGGTTAGGTC
>LQNS02000225.1:1191445-1220232 GCA_001587735.2 Parhyale hawaiensis
TATGTTTATTATTTCAGATTGCTGATGATGACCTTTAGGGTCGAAACGTTCGAACCAAATTTTAATAGAAATGTATTTTAGATCAATTGTCTTCGCCCTGACCTTGATTTTAAAATGGTGTCGCATTCTGCAACCAAATCTGATAAATAAAGAGCTTTTAGCAACGTGACTAGACTATATGAATTGCGGGCGTTATAAGAAGAGGCATGCCCAATAGGTCTTTCACTCGTTAGTTCACTTGCAAAACACTCTTGCAGGAATACAATGTAGAAGTGTAGTGGCATGTAGTGTCTTGCGAGTAATCTGAGCTAATACACGGTATTCGTATTGTAAGGGACTCTGACGATGATTAACTCATCGTGTAGTGTCTTGCAAGTAATCTGAGCTAATACACGGTATGCGTATTGTAAGGGACTCTGATGATGATTAACTCATCGTGTAGTGTCTTGCGAGTAATCTGAGCTAATACACGGTATTCGTATTGTAAGGGACTCTGACGATGATTAACTCATCGTGTAGTGTCTTGCGAGTAATCTGAGCTAATACACGGTATTCGTTTGTAAGGGACTCTGACGATGATTAACTCATCGTGTAGTGTCTTGCGAGTAATCTGAGCTAATACACGGTATTCGTATTGTGAGGGACTCTGACGATGATTAACTCATCGTGTGGTGTCTTGCGAGTAATCTGAGCTAATACACGGTATTCGTATTGTAAGGGACTCTGACGATGATTAACTCATCGTGGAAGACAGAACTGAGATATCGAATAGTAGAATATCGAGGCAGGCGATTCATTCGGCCAATACCTTGGCCAATGAATACAAGTACTGAGTTCAGCAGTTTTTTCTTCATATTTCATTTCATTATAATTTAATACTTTGTGAACTCATTGAACGCACTCAGTCGGGTTTGTGAAAAGAGTTTTTTTTTTTTCTTTTGCACTGATACTAAAGCAACACTCTGCCTCTCATGGCTTAGAGAACTACCAGAGCAACATGTTGTTGTCTGTGACTCATGGTAGAATTTAGAGTACTCGCTCGTGCACGTCGGTGTATACGTCGGTGTATACCCAGCTCGCTCATTATTGATTTAACTAGCAGTAGATGTACCTCGCGACTGTTTTTTTTGTGTTTCAGGGCATGCATTATTTACACGCAAGTAGTATTCAACAACACGGAAACCTGAAGTCTGTCAACTGCCTCATTGGCTCAAATTTTCTCCTGAAGCTTACAAATTTTGGTCTTCCGAGCTTAAGAAACTATTTAAACCTATCCAATGAGCCAACATATGAGGAAGAAAAAGAAAGACACTCAGGTAAGTTATATCTTTACAACTAAATTCTTGAAGCAGAATCCATGTGCATTAACAAATCTTCAAACGTTATACGAAGCTTTTCGTCTCATAAACAGCCTGTGTTTGACATTGCGCTAATAATTATGCAAGCTCCTCTTTGCAAATGTGAGAAACGAGTCACTGACAACTTAAAATTTCGTTAACAATCGCAGTGCCCATCGCCTCAAGGGATAAAGAAATTCACAGGCTAAAATTCGAATTGTACATTTAGTCAATTTCACACGTCTCAATTGAATTTTGATGGACCTCTGAGAATCAGTACACGCTATTGATCAAAATTATCCTTCAAGATATAAAAAAGGTGTGCATCGTACACTTCGTTCCTTATTAATTATTTGATGAAGGAAGGAAAAAAGGGTACGATGTAAGGAGTACGGAGTACCTCACTTTTATACACTGATAGATTTTCAGTAGAGGGGAAACAGCGGCACCATATTATCCAGCGAATTTGGAATCCCCTATGATTTTTTCTTTTTTATGCTAAAATTTTTTGTGAAAAATGACATTGCTTTTCAAAGCAGAAACAACTACAACGCCTTGGTGGCGTAATACCATCACCCACGGAGGGGGCGAATTCAACGAAGTCATGTTTGATGGCCAGCTAATCCTAATTTCTTATATGGATGCTTTGTCTAACAAGGCTAGCGCCACGGTGACCGCTCCGTGCACATCTCTTAATAATAACATAGGAAAAAATTGGAGGCCTCGAGGCTTGAGACGATCTGCCACGGTGGAGGCAAATTCGACCCGGTGGAGGAAAATTCAAGGCCGTCATTTTTTATAACCAGCTAGGACTAGTTTTTGGCATGGGTCACATTGAGGTCAACCCACCAAACTCTCTACAAAAAATTATGAAGATTGCTCAACTACTTTGACCACTTATTGGGTAGACAGACAAATATATATAGACAAATATATATATTTTCTTGAGATGGCATAGATGTAGATCGATTAGAAGCAGTAAAAGAAATTTTGATACCCACGACGCGCGTTTCGCTGTTCTCCAGCTCATCAGGTAGGAGGGGCAAAGTTGTTAAATTTAGTTCTTGAACTCTTATGAAATTTAGAGAGGTTACCATAGGGAGGTGTAACTATGATACCGGCTGTTCCAAACGTAATTTCATTTATACGTTTGGAACAGTCGGTATCATAGTTACACTTTCCTATGGTAACCTCTCTAAATTTCACAAGATTTCAAGAACTAAATTTAACAACTTTGATCCTCCCACCTGATGAGCTGGAGAACAGGGAAACGCGCGTCGTGGGCATCAAAATTCCCCTAACTGCTTCTCATCGAAATCTACATTTATGACATCTCTACAAAATATATATAAAAATATACATACAAATATATATACTTAAATCTTCAACGAAAACATAATCACCTCTCTCGCTTTGTTTGCGATTGATATAAATTTGTAAAAAAAAAATCAAATATCCTGAATTTCAGTGCAACTTTGGAGAATACCTATATGTAGGTATACCAATATGTAGGTCCCAATATGTAGGTATGCAATATTTTGAAGAGTACAGATTCTAACGGTAAATCAGATCGTTTGCCCTAGACATCCTCGTCAAACAGTTTTTGTACTGATCAGCTACGGGTCCAAATTTTCATAACATCAACACAAACTAGCAATCTATTTTCTACATAACGTAAAGAAGCTGTGTTATAAATTATAGCGCTATACAACGACAGTAGGAAGTAAATTTAAATCGATAAATTGCATGTGACGTCATCAAATACGTGCTCATCCCTCCCACCCTTACATGCACCTCCTATCCCACCCCTACGACTGACTACCACAATATATATAACATAATATTAATTAATTAATTATAATGTACAAGTATCGAAACACAGTCTCAATAATGGAATACGTCCTGCCTGCGCATTGTAGTTCATTGGCGATGCATGCGATCTTCTGTGTTATTTCTTTTAACTAATTAGTAATAATCCTCATATTTCATGGTTTAGCTCTGTACATATCGGTATTTCATTACCATTTGTAACATCTGTACTTAAATTTGTAGATAATCTAACAACAGTACTTGCGTTTCTGTCTTAGACATGCTCTGGAGCCCTCCTGAATTCTTCAACGGACAAGTATACGTAGGAGCCTCCACCTGCGAAGTTAACGTTCTGCGCCAAGCTGATGTTTACGCTGTGGGTATCATCATCAACGAAATCTTCACCCGCCAAGGGCAATCTACAGTTCCTGAACCCGACATCGAACACCGCTCATCAGATGGTAAATTTCTAGTAACAAAATGCAATAATAATTGTAGGGTTAAAAAGGATGAGATATTGGAATACTTCATAAATACTTGATAGAAAACCATATGAATTACATTTATGTCCTGCTCGCTCTCATAAAAACAGTCTCAGTCATTAATAGAATGCATTACCTTGATACCTCTGTCTTGCTGATTTTCGTTACTTGCGTTTATGATTTATTTTCGAAAGTCGCGACACAGCCCCTTCGTGTTACGGCAGAGTAGTCGTCTTTTCGTATTTTATTTTCGTAGATAGTTCCAGTTTTACATGAGAGGAAGAAAACTGAAGTCTAAGTCGTTTAATCACGCCAGGTGATGATTGATAGGCTAGGAGTTCCGCAGTAGCTATTGCATATCTTTCCTCTACATAGTAGCTGCGGAGATTAGATACTCATCTCATTAGCATTTTAGGGCTATACACGCCAGCACAGCTAAACGAAGAAACTAATTTTGTTGTAAAAACTGGAAGCACCCACCACCTGTATCAATATTTAAATTGTTAGTTCCACTAAGTATTCATATTCTTTTCTCTGTGATATTGACCCCGTACATTGGCGTATACACTGTAGTACCAACATCCTCGTGCCAACTACACAGACGCGGTGCATGTACCGCTTCGTGCGGTAAATATAAATCGGATACTCCAACGGATATCCAACACTCGCCAGATGACATTAGCTCCAGTCTGCAATTGCCGAATCTTGCGCATATTGTATTCGTAAACTGTCGCTAAACTTTTATTGCGGTTCAAACTTAAGACAGGTAACAGTTTTTTATGTAGGATTATATATTATATGATCTCAGCTATTCATGTAGCTATATGAAAGTTATTAAGTAGCTCCGCTTTAGCTCAGATATGTTTTTCAGCTAAAGTGTTCAGTGAAATGAATGAGGCTTAATTATGACCACATTCAAACCAAGGTATTAGATCTTATTTTAGCCATCTCAATACAGGTAATTAATGATCGGATATAAAAGATAATCCATTTACCTTTTAGCATAAAAAAACTACCATTGTACACGTTTCAGGGCAGACAGTAAAAAATTTATATAAAGTCATCGATGTGAGCCTTATACAATAATAATAATTTTTCCTCTCACCTTGCAGAAGACGGGTGTCGACCATACGTTAAACCAGAGCTTGATGCAGGTTTGAAGAAAATCATAGAAAACTGTTGGCAATTGAACCCTTCGCTACGACCTCCCATCAGCGCAGTTAAAACCGACTTTGAAAATCTGAAAACGTGCGTTTAAGTAGTCTATTGTCCTCCACATTAAGAACATGCGTAAGCAGCCTAAGCATGTAGCATCAGATTATATGATGCAGTTCAGGTTATAACATAATTGCTTGTCAACACTTGCTACTAAACCTGTCGATATGTATACATACATGGTTTGTCAGTTTGGCGCATGCTATAACTAACTGTCCTGAGGAATCCACTACGTCGATACTCAGGTATACCGTGTCAAATTGTATATAATTAAAAATTGGGTAATGGACGAATTGCCGCAGAAGAGACGATGCTGATGTATCGGTCTTCTCTGAACCCCAGCCGTCCGGAAGCGCAGGGACAGATAGGGAAACCAATAGAGACTGATGGGATCACTTTACAAATAGGATGGAACTTTAATTATCTGTGGAAACGTTGAAAAAATGACAAAAGGGAAAGTAAAAAGTTGTTTGTCGTTACTGTATTCGGGTTCCGGAGGTAGGATCCTCCATTGAGGAACTGCTGCTGCCAGGGCTTGCTAAAGAAATTCTTGAACGTGTTAACTGCACCCTTACAACATCCAGAAGGGGAACCTACTGTAATGTCTGGAATTAAAGCTGGTGATACAAATTCATCGGCTGTTTTACATATCTAATAACATTCATTGTAGATTATTCTTGTAAATAGGCAATTAATAAGCAATTTGAAACATTGGAATAAAATGCTGACCATTCCTTTCGTAATTTACAACAGATAACTTAACTCTATTATTACTTCTCCCTTCTCCCTTCATGCGGTAACTGTAAACATAGCAAATGCATTTATTCTCTACTTTATGCTTATGTATAGGACTCTGTTTCATAACAGCTACTGTATTTCATTTGTAGTTTGGTATATATGATGTGCAGATGTGGAACATTTCATTTCAGGCAAGGCTTACGAGTGTGATTCCTCGATAATGCTATTTCCTCAATTTTCAGAACGAAGGAGATGGGTAATGTAGTTGACAACAGCGCGAAGCGTTTGGAACGCTATCTGAATAACTTAGAAGACACTGTAGAGGAACGCACAGAAGGCTGCAGGACGGAAAAAGAAAAATGGGAAATGTTGTTGTACGACGCTCTGCCCAGGTAAGTACACGAGAAACTAAAATGATAATTAATGAATCTCATGTATTTCTCTTATGGATGCTGTGTCCAACATTTTTAGGGCACAACACCCTGAGGTTTTCATTCATTATACTAACATAAGAATACAGTATATATTCCTCACAAAGAGCGGACTCAATCAGATAACAGAGTTGACTCAGAGGGTTGATGGTGTGCCGAATGTGTTTGTGTTGTGGATTTATGCTTCCAGCTTACCGTAGTTTTGGCACCTAAAGCTCTAAGTAATTTATTGTCGGGGAAATTCTTGGCAGCACAGATAGTGAGATGGCAATGTTTCGTCGACTTGAAAAATACCTGCATTGTTTTCGCTTCTTTTCAGACTTTTAATTGAAGGTAGAACTGCACTCTCGGTTAGGTGAAGTGCATCCTCCATTCGCCAAACTGATCTGTTATGCAGTAACCTTTCCCGTTGCTCATTATTCCTACTCTTTACTCATCTATGTGATATCAAAAGTCTCTAAACATTGCTTGTTTACTTGTTTATTATCACCCGCGAACATAGTGAGAGGAGCGATAATGTTTTCGTTGAAGATTCAACTATACATATACAACATAACAGCTGTTGTGGCTTAGTGGTTAGAGTGGTGACGTCGTTATCTCTAGGTCCCTAGATCGAGTCCTGGCTCGACTCTTTGTTTTATTCTATATATTATAACATAAGGATGAATGAATGAGCCCTCTGTCTGGATAATGCCGGGTGTTGACGAGACGAGAAACTGTAGTATATATGTTGTGCGCGTTTGGTGGATTTGCGCGATCAATCGATCGCGCAAATCCACCAAACGCGCACATCATATATATTTGTCTGTCCACCCAAAAACAGGTAGAAGGAGTTGAGCAATGTTCATATTTTTTTGCAGGGAGTCTGGTGGGTTGACCTAGATGTAACCATGAGAAAAAACTAGGATTAGCTGGCCATTAAAAATGACGGCGATGAATTTGTTTACTGACCACCCAAAAAGATGCCGAAGAAGTTGAGTCATAATTTATATAATAATAATAAATTGAGTATTATTTTACAGAAAAGCACCATGGCCCCCAGCTAATTCTGTGCTAGATATCAATAGTAGTCTATTAGAGAAGATCAGTGATGCTCATATATATCACTCGGAAATGTATAGTTTTCAAGATATTTTATTTTGAAGTTCCTGCTGTTTTCCTATGAGAGAAATAACCACTGTCACACAGTGCAATGGAAAATCTCTTTTGATAGGTTTTTTTGAGGTTAGATTGAGTTAGGATGTATTAGATTAGGATGAGATAGGCTAGCTTGGGTTAAGTTAGGGTGGCTTTGGTTAGGTTAGGTTAGGTTAGATTTGGTTTGGTTGGGTTACGTTAGGTTGGGTTAGGTTAGATTGGGTTGCATTGGGTTAGGTTGGGTTGGATTGGGTTAGGTTGGGTTAGGTTAGGTTAAGCTGGGTTATGGTAGGTTGGGGTAGATTAGGCTAGGTCGGTTCAGTTAGGTCCCTATGGTGTCGCTAGCAAGCCTATAATGACGCCAGTTATTTTCTCTCATAGAAAAACAATGGAAACTGCAAAGTCAAATATCTCCAAAACTACCAATGCATTTCCAACTAATATATATGGGTATCACTGCACTTCTCTAATAGAGTACTAAGCAATAACTAGCTGTGAATTAGCTGGGGGCCCATGGTGTTTTTTTTTTTTCTGGAAAAAAATTCATCATAATTTTTTCAGGCAGTCAGGTGGGTTATCTGAGATGTCAAAAATAGCAAAAATTTTGAGTTAGCTGGCCATCATAAATGGTGGCGTTGAATCCGTCACTCCACCCGAAAAGAGGCAGGAGTTGTCACAGTTGTGCAATGTTCATAATTTTTTATAGGGAGTCACTGCACTGACTTAGATGTGAACAATGTCAACAAACTAGAATTAGCTGGCCATCAGAAATGACGACTTTGAATTTGTCCCCTACAACGGGTGACGGTCTTACGCCACAAGGTGTTCTAGATTTTATTTGCTTGTTAAGTTGCTTGCACACAGTTTCTTCCTTTCCGATAAGGAGAAACTTGAGCGTCGATTGTGGAGATACGCCCCTGGAGGAAGTTTTAGGGTCCGTCATACAATCTACGTTGTCGATCAGAAGTCAGGGCGAGTCAGATTCTTTGCTTAAGTATAGGAAGAAATTCGAGCATGGAAGGTTTATTCGGTTGTATCCTTGATATGGAAGATGTATTATATCTGAGCTAGGCTGCATGAACGTGTACGTTAAATTTACAGGTGCACGATACGGAAAATACAATTGGAGTATGACATATGTATATACTATATATAGATATACATATATATTTCCCTTGCACAATGGCAGAGTGTTGAATATAACTTTCAGAAGCAGAGAAACATGGTGACTCATACGGGCAAGGGTGAACGGGCTCAAATAGCGTGTGGTCTATGACCAGCTAAATAACACCTACTTTTTGCGAATAGAAAGAAGTGGGTGATGGTGACCCAACGGGTCACGGGCAGTCTTGTTATTCTGTAAATTTTCCGAAAGTCAACTGCGCGCACTGAATAGAATTAAGCCATTCAACTCCTATTTTTCTTTGGGTCTACATATATTTTAAATAATCGCGATATCACTTCGACGTTACACGAAATACGCTATTTGAAATTCTATCGCCACTTTAGCAAAGAGAAAGTGGGGAGACCTTATGCTGAGGCAGCGACCACGGCAAGCCAGTGGCTACAATGTTAATGCATCATCCTCGCAGGTTTCAGGACCTGGCGAGTGCCTGCATAGTTAGTGCGAACTTGTTAGACATTGATACCTGCGTTGATGATATTGACCAATCTTAGCCATTGCGTGAACACAAGCTTACCTACTCGTTCTCTGCATAATTTCAAAGCGAACAAAATCATACCATACGTATTGTATTTTGTTACGCCGATGGCGTGTTGCAGTTTTCCCCAGGCAAACAGTGTTGTCTACTTGGATACAATGTTGGCAAGATTTCTGGCTAAATCATATGCATTATTTTTATGTTTCATTTAAAGTGTAACAGCCCCAATTAATAAAAGTTATGAGGTAGCTCTTGGCACTGCCGATGTAGATATAACCTCTTTCGTCTCTTAAGATTAATAAATAGAAGATTAGGTTGGCAGGTTTAATGTATCTTCTACAACACTTCACTGCCTTAAACCGGAACAATGAGCGGCCGTCACCGCACTTTCTTTCCCGTCATGTTTGACTACCGAGCACAGTGCTAAGTGCTAACAGTAACTGCTCACATTATAGTCTTCTTCAAAAATTATATTCATATAACTACTTCATTTCTATTCACGCTTTTCTTGTGTTATCTATAGCAACATTTTTGCATTTTAGAATGCAAATGATGTTTCGACTACAATATTTTACATTCAGTCTTCCAATTTGATTTCTAAAGCCGTGCGCATACGAACGATATCTTCGTTTATAGTTGACGGGACAATGTTGTGGGTAGATCCAGATTACTGCGACATGCAAATGAACCCACATCAGCGAAAGGTGCTTGCGGTTGCAATATTGGAACATATTGACTATAAATTTTACTGTTTAAAGATGTCCGCCAATTTTTATTCCCTGTACATTGTGCTCTGCGACTAAGAGTTTTGTACGATCTTGAAGCTTATAAATGAAACATCGTAAAGCACGTTTCTGCTTGTTACCATCGTTTGACCTACATAAAAATTCCTTTCAGATGGAATGGCAACCACTAAAATAGGTAAAATAGGTTTGATAGGTTTATTGCACATTGTACACAATACAAATATTTGCTAAGGTAGTAATACACTATAGAATGATGCAGCTGCGCAACCACTGAAAGTTTAACAAAATTTTTGGGCAACATAAAAGTATAGTTCTAAGAAATATGCAAGCTCTACATACCGTAGTAGTAAATACGTTACAGGAAAAACTGATCTCAAACTTGCACTGAATGGTTTGAATTCGACGAAAAAGATTGACCAAGACCCATTCTGCTGAATTCGCTCTTTAGGCAACTTTTTCGACGAGTCTGATGGAGTATGTGTTATCGAAATATCACTCTCGGCAATTTTTGCTTCTCGTCTACATTGGGCTTAACATAACCTGGTTTCATTTAGTCAAAAAACAATATAATAACACCATCGTGTGTTTGTATAGTATTATTTATACATTTTGTACCTTTCGCGTCACGATCTAACAAAATAGCTATAAAATAGGCCGGGTAGAACCAGCATTGGAAAAAAACACAAGCAGTGTTTTTTCAAAAGGCCCCAGTTGGTGGTGAATTATTGGGTTTTTATTATTATGAGATACTTTTCTGGCCAATAAAGTATAAAACTAGAACGCCTCGGTGGCGTTAGGCCATCACCCGCTTTGGGAGCAAATTCAACGAAGTCATTTTTGATGGCCAGCTAATCCTAGTTTCTCGTATGGATGCTGTATCCAACAAGGCTAGCACCACCCTGACAGCCCCGTGCACATCTCTTAATAATAACATAGGAAAAATGGGATGCCTCGTGGCGTGAGACGATCTGCCGCGGTGGAGGCAAATTCGCCCCGGTGGAGGAAAATTCAAAGCCCTCATTTTTTATGGCCAGCTAGGTCTAGTTTTTCGCCATGGGTCACGTCTAGGGCAACCCACCAAACTCCATGCAAAAAATTATAAGTATTGTTCAACTTCGTCGACCATTTATTGGGTGGACAGACAAATATAATATATATATACAAATATTAAGTATAGATGACGATTAGAAGCAGTTGAAGAAATTTTGGTACCCACGACGCGCGTTTCGCTGTTCTCCAGCTCATCAGGTGAGAGCAAGGAGGTTCTAATAGAGAGGAGTGCACCCTAAATATTTATCATACGGGAGAGTTGCGAGTAAACTTTTCCCTTAAACTGGCTGAGTGGCCTATCCAATCGGAGAGCGGCATTGCCTACGTGAGGCATTGCCTCACGTAGGAATGAGTCCTGAGCTCAATTTTTTGCAGCCATTAACCATCGACAAAATTCCGAGCGGATGGAAGTACCTATGTAAAGGAAACTTGTATCCTGTATACNCACTGCCACTTCAGCCAGTTTAAGATCTCCAAACGCCAGCTTCAGTCACGTGACAAAGCCATGTGTTTACTCGCCCAGGGAAGGCTTGCGCGTACTCCTCCCATTGAAGCTCCTTGGATGAGAGGATCAAAGTTGGTAAATTTAGTTCTTGAAATCTTGCGAAACTTAGAGAGGTTACCATAGGAAGGTGTAACTATGATACCGGCTGCTCCAAAAGTATAAATGAAATTTCAAATCAAGCAAATGTTTCGTCAATTTTCAACTACAGCCCGCTGTGTTGACTCCAATTACTGTACGTTGAAGACACGCAGATGTACCGAGAGCGACAGTTCTCACTCTGTCGAAGGTAAAAGGCCGGCACATCAGCATGGCAGTCTTCGTAGTAAATACAAATCCCACAATTGGCGAAAACACACCAAACAATAGCTGAAAGTTAACATGAAGCGTTGGTAGGCCTCTATTGATGGTAAAAACTCTTGAAGATGCATATATATATACAATATAAATATATACTTAAATCTTCAACGAAAACACTATCACATCTCTCACTTCGCTTGCGGGTGAAAGCAACTCTTTAAAGTAGTGAACAATGAAGATTTAACAGAGCCAGAGCCCATCTTTGAGCTTAACGACTTGACTGGGTTCCGGTGGCTCTCGGTGGTGAAGTGACAAAGGCTCGGTATCGCATCAAGGAGGGACCCGGGTTCCATTCCTGGACTTGACGCTACGGATTTACACTGCGTGGAGCACTCCAGCACCGAGAGGCCAGCTGAAGCATGGCTAGGAATCCCAAATTGACTCATCACGGACTGCTTCTCCTGCTCTTCACACTACCAGCTCTTCAAAATTCTAGAATTAAGGATAAAGAAAACCTAGTGAAGTATATTCTCTATGCCATTGCATACGAGATAATAAATGATGTTTGATTGTTTTGGTGATGTTTGTCCCGAAGAGGGCTATTCTTGTGAGGTCTCAGGATAAACCGTATTTTGACGACCAGTGTCGTTAGCGGCCTATCAGGCTTGGCAGCGTTCGCGTGACCGCACGTTGTAACAGACTTATGTGAATCGTAGGGCGGAGGCTAAGCGTGTACATGAGAGAGCACAGCAACGTCAGAGGCAGCGTGCCAGGGAATCTCTGCTGAGTATTGACCATCCACATCGTTGGTGGAGTAAGCTAAATGGTTCACTTTTCAGTCCTAAGCCTTCGTTGCCACCCCTTAAATTGTTGGTCCCGGTGGTGATATCATTGGTGATCCGTTGGCTGAGGCGGAGTTCTCGTCGGCTCACTTTGATTTGAGGCAGTGCTAGACGTCTTGTCATTGCCTCATGAATGTCACCCTGAACCTCGTTTAATTTCTTTGACATTAAGATCCGGTACTATCAAAGTGTTGCTTGAGGGCTTGATCCTTATGGAAGTGTGGACCCGGTGGGCATGCTTCGTGTGTTTTATAAACAGCTTGCTTGCATTCTCACCCCTAAGCTTGAAGTGATCTTCCAGTGCCTGATGCGGGTAGGAAATGTTCCCCGTTGTTGATGTACTGGGAATCTTACTTCCATTCCCGTAAGTCCGATGTCGCCCCATGTCGCCAACTACCGGTCTATTACGCTGGCGCCCATTTTAGCCAAAGTGTTCGAGAAATTGGTGGCTTGTAAGCTTGGTCCTCTTGCTGAAGCTATGAGTTTGCTGCTCCTGATCAGTTAGCGTACAGAACTGGTTTGGGTTGTAGTGATGCATTGTTATCGGTATCAAACCATTTGCAGTCTTAGTCTGGGTCTAAGACACTCTTTGTACAGTTGGACTTTAGTGCGGCGTTTGGCAGTGTCAACCAAATGGTCAATTGTATAAGTTTGAGTCGTTTGGTGTGGGTGGTAGGGTTCTGCCAATCACTAGTGATTTTCTTTCTGAGCGAGAGCAAAGTGTGTCTGTTGATTGTTTCTTGAGTGCCTCAGTCACGGCGGCGTCTGGCGTGCCTCAGGGTAGCGTACTTGGCTCTCTGCTGTTTGTTCTGTATACTAGTGATATGCTCTCTTCGCTAGAGAACACGATGGTCAACTATGCCGACGATTGCAGTTTGATAGCAGTGATACCTGCCCCCAGCATGTCTAATGTTCTCCAGTCTCTAAATAGGGACCTGTCGCCCATTAGTGCATGGTGCTCTGAGTGGAGTATGAAGGTGAATGCCAGTAAGATCAAGTCTATGATTGTCAGTCGGTCTCGGCTACTTTTACTGCAGCATCCAGATCTGAAGATAGATGACACTTTACTTCAAAAGTCTAGCTCCTTGGATATTCTCGGTGTTGTCTTTGATGAGAAGATTACTTTTGAGTCTCATATTAGGCAGGTGGTGTCACGGGCTTCCAGTAAGATTTGACTACTGCGTAGGGTGAATTCTGTGTTTAGTGACAGTGGGGTTGTCCGCATATGCTTTTTTGCTGTCTGTGTTGGGGTATTGTTCATCTTACTACATAAAGTTTGGGACCTCATCAGTCCCGGGCCTTGCTGAGACACCGCCCACGCCCGTCCGCCGCTGGTCCTCACGGGCCTGCAGTACCCTAACGGTAGCCAACTTGATCAACGATGCTGTTGCTGGTGGCGGTCTGATAATTGTGAGGGAGCATAGGGCGGTTAGGGACATTCTTGAGGAATCTGTCCAGTACCGCCTTGAACAATGCAAATGAGGAATGAACGTCTCTCAACTCTCGCGGGAGGCAGTTAAATAGACGTGGTCCAAGAACCATGAGCAATTCCTCGATCATCATCTGAACACGTGCTGGAGTACCCACTCTGAACGGAGGGATTCTAGAATAGAATCCATTGCGGTCTCAAACCCAGGCCATCGCGGTCCAGTACCTCAGGCACAAGGCCATGAGCCATTTTCTAGATATACAATATTATATATCGCTCTCTTCGTCTTTCATGAGAGTACAAGGAGAGCTCAGTCAATTTTTTTTTCTAGTAATCACCTCACATACCGTTAATCTTCACAGTGATGGCTTTCTGGATGGACTCCAGTTTTTTAATGGCTCCAACGCCAACGGGACACCACACCTGGCAACAATACATACTTCAAGAACAGAAGCACCAACGATTTATAGAGAAACAGCATCGCCGAGGGTTCACGGAACACAATAGTACGTAGCACCCAACCCATTTTTGTTTGGCTCTAGCAATCATCGGCTCAATTTCCACATCAAATCGTCCAGTGTTACTTACGAGTGTTCCAAGGTCCCTGATTCGGTTCTTTTTTGGATCACGTCACCACTAGGTGGGGTGTTAAACTCAACAACAAGATTCCCCTCTCATCTGCCTCGTGAGTATCTCCTCATTTCGAACTTGCTCTCATTGAACGCCATGTTATTTGCAGTAGCCCACTCGTACACCTTGTTCAGGTCCTCTTGCAGTCGGCGTCGGTCTTCATATCCAGCCACTTCTTTCTCTTTCGAGTGTCATCTGCAAACGAGGAAACTCTGGAGTGCTGGACTTTCCTGTCAATATCGCCAACATGAATCAAAAAGAGAACAGGCCCCAATACTGTGCCCTGAGGCACTCCTCTGCTCACCTCCTCTCTCGATTCCACTCCAGAGACAGCGACCACCTGTCTCCCATGTGTGAGAAATTTCTCTCCATCTGAACATGAATCCTCCAACACAATCACCTCTCAATTTGTCGAGAAGGATACCGTGATCAACCTTATCAAAGGCTTTTGCCAAATCTAAGTAAACGACATCAGCATTCATTCCGTCTTCCAAAATCTGCAAAACATGATGCTGATGCTGGAGCAACTGCAATGCACATGAGCGACCAGTCCTGAATTCAAGCTGGTTGTCGTTCATCCTATTTGTACTCTCCAGATGGCTCACCAACGCTTTGCACACCAATCTTTCAAATATCTTTATAATGAGTGAAATGAGCGTAACTGGCCTATAGTTCTCTGGAACAGCTTTGGGTCCTCCTTTATGAAGTGGGGTGATTTTACCGACTCTTAATTCGGCAGGAATTTCTCCGGTGGTCAACGACGTTCTCCACAGCAGAAACAGAGGCAACGATAGTGTATGTCGGCACTCGCGAAGTAGAATCTCAGGGTTCCGTCAGGTCCAGCCGCCGCCCTCGCCGTCACCTCACCCATAGCTGCCTCGACGTCATGCCTTGTGATCTCAATGTCACTAAGCTCCACCGGCCACTCACCGTTCCTTCGCTCTCCCCGATCACAACCGTATCTCGGCTCACTAAACACCGACGCAAACTGAGTCTGCAGTGTGTCCGCTATTTTCCCGGTGTTCGTGATCACCACTCCTTCCCGTTCTAGCGGGCCAATATTGGTCTTCAAGGTGTGTTTCCGACGAGCGTACCCTTAGAAGTATTTTGGGTTCCTTCTGATAGCTACGACTGCTCTCCGCTCGTCTTCAGCTCGCTCTGTCTCCGGAGACGGCAGCAGCTTGCCTTCTATCGAGAGTATCTTATTTTTGATATCCTGGTTCTCACCAAACAGTCTTCTGCCTTTGCCAACCTCTTTTTCAGTTTCGCTCTCTTTCTCCATAATATCCGTCTACATCGTGGGATAGCTCTAGATTTCACCCTTCTCGGGGGAATCAGTTCAGTGCTGATCTTCAAGAGATTCGCCTTGATGAGGTTATACATTTGAGAGACAGACATTCCTCTCATCTCGCTATCCCAAGAAAATGCTTCAATTCTATTATTCACTTCAGACCAGTCTACATTATCGTGGAAATACTGAATGCGTCAAACGAAGTTTTTCGGATCCCCCCGGGCTGTCCCACAATCTAGATGGAATCGCTAGAGCGGCCACGAGCAGATCATGATGAGACTGTGCAGTCTTTGATACAACTACTTCATCGATCAATTCTTCACCATTAGTGAAAATCAGGTCGAGAATGTTGTTCTTTCTAGTAGGGACTCGCACCAGCTGTTGTAGGCAATTGTCATCAGCATAATGAATCAGTCGTTCTGCTCGAGATTTCTCTGAAATCGACTCCACTGACACTGAGCGTAAACCAGTTCCTATGCTTACATATCCCGAGTTTATATTACTTACGGACAGCTTTATAGGTCTTTTTCGAGGGGTTCGGCTCACCACTTTTTCGGTTCTGTCTGCGTTACGTTCCGCCTGCTACAAGAGTCCCAGCTACTCGGCTCTCAGAGATGTTGCTGTTGCCGCTGCTGCTGCGGCTGCACACACCAAACACTCCACTCCACTCACTCTCGCGAAAGGTAGTTGTAGCATTTTCAAGCTTTAACAAACACAGGTTTCAGTCTGTAAAAGAACACAGGTTTCACGTTTGTAAAAGAACACAGGTTTCACGTTTGTAAAAAACACAGGTTTCACATCAGTAAACGCTTGGTAAAGGGGTGATTCGTAAAATCCATGGGTCTGGGCTTCAGCTGCTGAGAGTCACCTGCGTCTGCTGGACCGACCTGTTAGTTCAGCCAGCAGGCAGTGGGCTGAGAATGATCTGGTGACTCTGTCCCATAGGAGAGGGGTGGCTGGACTCTGTTTTATAAGGTGTATAGCAATGAGAGACATTGGTTGTATTCTTCTGTCCCTGCCCTTTAGGTTTTTAGGAGCATTATACGTGCTGCAGTTGATGCGCACTCCTTCACTTTGGAGAATGTTGGATGTTGAACTCATCAGTTCAATCGGTGTGTTGTGCCCTGGTTTGTTATGGTTTGGAGTTTATTGCCGGCATCGACTTTCGGTCGTGTTGGCCTGCAAGCGTTTAAGTCAGCTGTTAATGGTTTTTATTGTGTTTTCTTTAGCAGCGTTTCGGACTTCTTGCGTTGTAATATGCTTCAATTGAGTTGTACTCCCTGTCCGTGGTGGCCCAAGCGTGAAGTTTTAATCATAATAATTTTTTACTTGGTTGTTTAAACTACGTATGACTTAACTGGCAACGCAAAATGAAGCATTTTCTACAGGATTCCTTAAGGTGATTTACGTACACAAGAATAAAATCATAATACGGGCGTAAGAAGGATATTCTCTATTGCAACAAGCACTAACATATCAATCTATATACAGTAGGTTGGTTGGGTAGCAAATGTTGAGGTTTTAGATCCTAAAATTGTAAAGAATTAATTGTCATGATAATTACAGTACTTAATTACGTAACTAATTATTCAATTGGGTTCAACCAATAATATAGTTTGGCAATTGTGGGTCTTGTTAATAAACACATTTCTTAGATTACTATAAAGTTATCGTTTTCGGTTTCGAATCCCTGAGCTAATTATGCTCTACGTGAAATCTTACTGAAAAGTAGAGGGATCAGCTCCTGGAGATATTTTTATAGACTTGTAGTTAGAATGAGGTCAAATGTGACTAAGCATTGGAATGTTGAGTATATAGTATTTACACTGTTATTCACATTCATCTAACTCCTGTCTGCTCCAAAATTGCTTGTTAAATACGCTACCCGTTGGTTTCTTAGTTTTTTTTTGAGGTGGGGGGGGGGTTAATGACAGCTTTGGGTAGAACGTTGCTAACGTTGAAATCCAAACCATAAATATATTCACACTTGCTCTCAGGGCTCTCATTGAATTCCATTTTTACCTTTTCAAGACAACAAATTTGCATTCGCTTTTGGTTCTCGATGGACAAATTGAGCATCGATGATCAACGAAACACAGGGAAGCAGCTTTTCAGAGTGCCGTAGACGAAGTAATTATCATTATTATTAACTTGCTTTCTTCTTTAGATGAAGCTGCTTTTACTGGAGCCATAGACCACACGATAGGTATTATGGGATTTATGGTTGAGCGTAAATATTTTATCTCAGACGTTGTATCACTGTGAGTTTAGGAAACTGGGTAGAAATTCAAATTCATTGATGCTTGATTGTCTGCTAAGAAAGCTCCATATTTTACGTGTTTCGTCCAAGGAAAGCAAAGAATGTCTTGCGTAGATTAATTGTAACAACAGCACTTGTATCTTACGATAACTTGAGTAGGCTGTTGCAACGTATCGTCTCAAACATATTAGGCCTAGTAACGAAAGTATGATCACTGAAAATGAAGCATCACTAATTTCTTGACCGTCATCGTTGACGACACCAGTACTCCTCAATGGCCGCAAAAACAAAGTTTACTCCCGCTATCGTTTAATGCGTCAAAAACTTTGTTTTCGCATTCCTCGTCACATGAGAGGCGACAGGAGGCTTGTATGACGTGTGTTGCTCCATCCCAGCGCCACACACAAATCCCGCTACACAGTCAGTCTGTGATCCATCAGAGCTCGGGCAGAGTTCACATACGCTGCGCTGCACCTCGGGCAGCCTCTTTTCTACATTTTCATTTATTTTGGCACCATATAAAAGACCACCTCAGCATCACAGTGGGTTGGAAGAATTTTATCATTAAAAAAAAAGACTCGGGCACTCACCCTAATCGAGCAGGGAGGGCCGGTGAATCGCGGAGCTGCCGAACTGAATGTCAGCTGAGTGTCCCACTTCAAGCTTAAAAAATCAACTGCTGCGCTTCCTGCCTGGACCATGCTGCCACACAAATTGGGATGTGGGCTCAAGAGAAAGGCAACACCTTGTCAGACGTTGCTGTGGTCTTTCTCTAGCGCCCACATCCCACTTTGCTTGGCGGTTTGGTCCTGGCAGAGATTGCAGAGGCTGATATTTTTAATCTTGAAGAGGGACACTTAGCTGACATTCAGTTGAATAGCTAACCGGTTCACCGGCACTCCCTGGTCGATTAGATTGAGTGCCCGCGTTTATTCTCCATCGGTAAGCTTCATCCGACTTATTGTGATGCTGTGGTTGTCTTTGGTATGCTGCCAAAATGAAAGAAAAGGTTGGGAAATAGAGGCCTAAGTAGCTGTTCAACGTACGTGTTCTTTACTCGAGCTCTGAAAGATCAGACTGACTGTGTAGATAGGATTTCTGAGTGACGCGGGGATGGAGCAACACACGCGATACCACCCTCCTCTCGCCTCTCACTTGGCGGGGAACGCGAAAAACCGCGTTATTGACAAATTATGCGATAACTTTGTTTTTGCGGCACAGGGGTAAGCTTTGTTTTTGCGCCCACCGTAGTAAGTATAATAAGAATCCAGCACACGAGGCTCAATTTATCTCACAGGAATCAGCAAATTATCATTGAGCTTATTTTACTGAGACCGAGAAAATAACGTCGTCTATTTTATCAGGACCGGCAAATATACATATTTGAAAAAAAATAAGCAATTTTATTTTCGTTGCAAAGATATAATACCGGTAATTTTGCTATCGATTATCGTCATTGTAGGATCAAATGCAGATATTTATAGTCAATCTTACAGCTCTGTCGATTCGGACTAGAACATGCAGCGTTGAGTTTAAAGCGACCGAAATATCAATTGAAAGCGTTCTTTAGCTAACTTGAAATAGAGTTTGACGCCTTAAGCCCTGTTTGCTGTTACCGGTACGCCGTACAAAGTGTTTGAACGTTTTGTTACGTTCTTTTTAAAACAACAGTTTCTATAAAAAAGTAAAGTTTCGGATGCATGTTCAAATTTGCAGCAAATTATAATAACTCGCAAAGTTGTATCCTTTTCTGGTGCTTACAGGAAGCGAAAAACTTCGAAATGCTTTGTAACTACAGAGAAGAAAAAGCTACCGAGTGTGACTGCGTGCGCAAGGCTGGAGGCTGCAACGGCTCGAAAACTCAATTCTGCACTGAAACTAGATAGAATTTTTAATTACGAGCAATGCACTTGATGCCATATGTACGATAGTTTCGGGGGAAACTGAACTTTGTGTTAGTCACATTTTGATGGTTATTTGCCTTGAGGATGAAGAGAACAGCCTCGGTGAGCTTTACTCATGCACGGTTTTTTTGCATGTTGTAGCAAGTGACGATTTCGTGGTTTGAATGTGATCAATTCTTGGTGTCACTGAGAATTTGTGGGCTTCTGAAAGTCATTTCACTCCAAATTTGAAGAAGTATAGTAGACCACACTGCAGTTACACTTGCTAAGACAACTGACTTGAAAGCAAACATTTTTGCACTCTAAAAAGTCTTTCAAAACATTTATAAAATGCTAGCCTTCAAGTCATTTGTTTAGCAGTCATCATTAGTGCACTAGAAGTCGTGCACTTTTATACTGTTTCACATAATCATTGCAACGCTTGGGTTCAGTAAGGTTCGGACGCAAATTCCGCTAGTTTAACTCTACAAAGCATTAGTTTGAGACGTGCTGACCTGCATGCACTGGGAAAAGTGATTTAGCGCACTAGGTTTACCGAAAGTGACGTCCAAATCGAAATCGCCCTTTTATAGTAAAAAAAAGTAACCTACTACTCTATATCCCAGGTAGCAAAAGCGTGACCAACAGCATGAATAGTTAAACAGTGACAGTGCATGTTGCTACCAATTTTGATGAGAGGCTCCCCTAGTTATAAAGCAGTATTGACGGTAAATTTCAGTTGCCTCAGCTGCCATCTACTCTTTAAGATGATTTACACTCTATTTCGAAGTGTAGAACCACCAACAAACCAATAGGTAAGGCACATATTTTTTTATTTATTTTTTTTTATCGCTGAGCCGCGTAACCGAAGCGCAAGCTGGGGGTTTCAGTTATCTAACAGTTTTTTCACCTATATATATATATCCTTAGGTCGTACTTGATTGTGGTAAGGCCCACATGATAGGAAATCTCTTCAGCAGAAATGGATGGATTTTGTAAACCGCTTGTTTAGTTATGTAACCTTCGGTTTTAGCTGAAGGTGCTAGGTTTAGGTTATCCAAATTTGACTGCATCATATTTATTGTTATGGGATTAAAATATAGTTTGAAAACATCATAGCATAAATAAATCATTAACTTGAAAAAATTCAGTTCCATCGTAATAAACTTTGAATTTGAACATATACTACTGCTGTTCAAAGTTAACTTTTCTTTCTGGTTACAATGCTCAACGCCTGCTGGAGAGGGCAGGTGTGCCATAATGAAGGTGCGGCCCTTAGCTAGTGGATGCTCAGGTAAATTTTATTGTGAGATTTAGTGCTCCTATTGAAATCTTTTGTGTCACTGTCGAGAGCGTAGAATAATGACTTGTAAAACTTTTGCACCGCAAGGCTACAGCGAGTATATTCCTGCAGGACTGTGGCAGCGAGACGCATTGAAGACGAAAACACTGAAATTGCCGACAGCTACGACGACGTCACAATTTGTTTCGTCGACATCGTGGATTTTAATGAAATTTCAGCTGACTCAGAGCCCGATCAGGTACGCTGTAGGAAGACGAACATTGTCTCCATATATTGCGATTTAGCTTACATGCAAAGTTTAGATAAAGTGATGGAAATAAATAGTCCAAAACAATTAGATCTAAAGAGCCATCGTCCATGCTATGTTATAGGGAGCAACAACTTGTGGGGGACACTTTAGGTTACTTTAGCCATAACTAGGTTTAACGCTACCTCTGCTCTTCGTGTCTGCTGTTTCCTTCCGGCTTCACACGCCTGCTAATAAAGTTTTATTTTGTTCTTCCTGTTTTCCCTCCTTTCTATTCCCGTGCGCGTTTATCCTGCGTGGCAACACCTTCGTTCTTGGGTTGCGAGTACGGGAGAGGAGGAGTTTGGACGCTCTAGCCCGTGCGCTGTTTGGACGCTCTAACGCTTGCAGGGATATGGAGGCTCGCGCATAAGTCACCGGGCTTATGGTACATTGCACTATAGCCACAGTTGCTAACTACTGGACATCACCACAGTCAAACAACCCTAACTTAAGGAAAGTCCATTTGATAAGAAGGCGAGGTGTATTCCCCAGTTCTCATAGGCCTAACAACATACCATTTCGTTAGACAACTTGCCATCCGTTTATCCCTAACGAACTGTCACAGCGTTTTAGGCTGATTAGATAAGACGATCATCCTATGCATTAGGCCTAGGCAATTTCCAGTGCCTGTTTTGATAAGACACTCATCTCTCCCATAAGCCAACAGGAAATAGCAGAGCTGGCGCCTCAACGTCGACACCGTGATAAGAAGAGTTGCCCCAGCTGCTATAGTAGCTCGTGCAGGTAGTCCAGAACAGGTTTCTTATCGAGGCAGAGCACGTCTGCTCCCCGCTGTGCCATTTCTAGCAAAAACCTGCCCCTATCCTCTCCACCAAGATGTGGGGCGTGTTATGTAAGGATAATGAAATAGATGTTGGTATTTTAAAAAAAATTATTTCCAAACACATTTACTACAGATTACAGTAAACATCTTCATACTACATAATTGTTTATTACAGCGATTGTTAAAGACATATTCTAATATATACCAATCATTTTCAGTTTTGCTATTACAATTGTTTTCACTGGCCGTGTTACTCTGTGTTTCACTAATAATTCTTAAACGAATTGTCGGATCACTATTGTGTTTCAACACAAAGCCTTTTACACACCTACATAAGTTATGGCCTACATAGCATATTGCTATATGTGTTCACGGAAGAGATTACTCGTGTATGTTAAGCCTATATTACGCTGATGCCAGGAAATCGCATCAACACATTCGGACGATGCGCCAGTGTTGCCAAGTTGTCGAGGCGTAATATCTGTGGACGCGAACCGAAATATTTGTATTTTGACCCAAATATCTGTAGATCTAACTACTTTCACTAACGTGTCTTGCCTGTCATTTGTCTATAAAGTATACTACCAACCATTTCGAACTGTGTAACGGATGCGGCCTATGACAAACTATACCTATCGATCGATTATAGCTTGTAAAAAGACACCAATCTACGGTAGCTACATCCGACATATCTGTAGATCTAAATACTTTCACTAACGTGTCTTGTCCGTCATTTGTCTATAAATTATATTACAAACCGTTTCGAACTCTGTTAGCGATGCTGCCTATGACATGATAAACTATATACATCGATCGATTATACCTTGTAAAAAAATACCAATCTACGGTAACCACATCCGAGACACTCAGAACAGTGACATAACGTTGTACATAATAGTCTATAGAGGAAGCCATCTCATTTAAAAATTGCTCATTTATCGATTTTTCTGGCAAAATATTTTGACATTGGAGCATAACCATTCTTTATATTATATGCGGGTTTATGAGAAAGCATTGGGTGAAATTGCCGTAGTGGATTTCGAGAACGGAGTTCACCAGGACGACGCTGCAGAAGACCGCCTCGAGAAAGCCATTTTTGTTCCCACTGCCGAGGACTTATGTCGTCTCCCCAAAGGAGCTCCTTGGTCTCCCTCTATACTTACTCCGATGTCAAAAAGAAGAAAGCAAGCTGAAAGAAACAATGTCTACTGCCCGTGAAAAATCGCCTAGTCCGCCCTTCGTTGATTAGCTTCTGAATTTGTACGAGGTAAACTGAGCAGAAATGTATTGTTCGATGTATATGGAGAAAGTAAAATTAAGACTGCACGGCCGCGCTAAGAGAAGCTTTTATATCTCTATTTTTTCGATTCCAAGAAGTGTTTCAAGCAAGAAGTAAACTGAAGGAAAGGAATAAGGAGCCAACATTCGCCATCTTCTGCAACCAACCTGATCACCGATCTCCATGAAACCACAACCTAATTACAAAATCTGCAACCTGGCCTATTTTTCGCCTATCTATTTCTTGAAGGGCGTGACCCGAAACATACAAATATATAAACAAATAAACACACGACGATATTTATATAGTGTTGATAAAAAACTTCCTGAATCCATGAGAAAATGTTTATAGGAATCGTTTGAAATTTCATACAGTTGAATAAATCACTCCAAATATATGCACATTTTGGGCATTTGTGGGAAAAAATCTAGACATCTTTAGATCAGCATTAAAATATGTAGATCTACAGATCTATCAGGTATTGATAGTTTTTGGTTTGGGATTTTTTTACAAGCTATAATCGATCGATGGGTATAGTTTGTCATACGCTGTATCTCTAACAGAGCTCGAAACGGTCTGTAATATAATTTATAGACAAATGACAGACAAGACACGTTAGTGAAAGCATTTAAGTCTACAGATATTTGGGTCAAAATACAATTATTTCGGTTCGCGTCCACAGATATTACGCCTCGACAACTTGGCAACACTGGCGCATCGTCCGAATGTGTTGATGCGATTTCCTGGCATCAGCGTAATATAGGCTTAACATACACGAGTAAACTCCTCCGTAAACACATAGCAATATGCTGTGTGGGGCATAAATTAGGTAGGGGTGGCTTTGTGCACAAATACCATATTGATCCGACAATCCATTTAAGAATTATTAGCGAAAAACAGTGCAACACGGCAAGTGAAAACGATAATAGGAAAATGGTCTAATATTAAATAGTCTTATTTCTACACAGGCTGTAAGCTAAAAAAATACAATGGCCTCCACAAAGAAGCGAAGGAAAAGATTGAACAATGACCTTATTAACTGTGGTTACAGCTTGGAAAAAGCTAGATATACTATCTCACCCAATCAATTTTCTCAAACACTCTACGGATTTCGCTTCCCCACATTTTACAATCACTAGAGGCTGAATGAGGATGGAACGTAAAATGTGGGAAAGCGAAATCCGTAGAGTTTTTCAGAAAATTGATTGAGATGGTATTCCCAGCTTTATTCCAAAATGCAACCATAGTTAATAATGTCCGTGTTCAGTCTTTTCGTTCACTTTTTTGTGGAGGCCATTGCATTTTTGTAGCTTACAACCTATGTAGAAATAGGAGTACTTCCTTAATATTAAGCCATTTTACTAGCAGCAAAACTGAAAATGATCGGTTTAAATTAGAATATCTGAATATGTCTTTAATAATCGGTGTAATAAACAATTATGTAGTGTGAAGATCTTTGCTGGAAACTGTAATAAATATGTTTTGAAATAAATTTTTTAAAATATCAACATCATTTCATTATCCTCACATAACACGCCCCACATCTTCGTGGAAAGGATAGGGGCAGGTTTTTGCTAGAAATGGCACAGCGGGGAGTAGACGTGCTCTGCCCTCGATAAGAAACCTGTTCTGGACTACCTGCACGAGCTACTATAGCAGCTGGGGCAACTCTTCTTATCACGGTGTCGACGTTGAGGCGCCAGCTCTGCTATTTCCTGTAGGTTTATGAGAGAAACGAGTGTCATATCAAAACAGGCGATGGAAATTCTGTAGGCGTTACGCATGGCGTGCTCATCTTATTAGATCAGCCTAAAAAGCTAGAGGGGTCCGTTTAGGGAAAAACTGATCGCAAGTTGTCTAACGTGATGATATGTTGTTAGGCCTATGGGAACTTGGGAATACACTTCACCGTCTTATCAAATGGACTTTCCTTCTGTAAGGGTTATTTGACGTTGGTGATGTCAAGCCGTTAGAAAAAACCGTGTATCAGCATTAATCTTACAGTTTAGTTTTAAAACTTTCGTCAAAGATTTTAATACAGTGATATGTGGAATTTCTAAATTTTATTCTCGATTGGTTTTACGAAAGCTGTCAAGTGATAGCCTCATGAATTTTAGGAAGGTGGAGAAAGTTTTAAAACTAAACTGTGGATTAAGTAAGATGCTCCACAAGTCTAAAGATAAAAAAAAGGATCCCTCAAGGTCAGACATCCGATGACTCATGCGCGAGCCTCCATATCCCTGCCGCGTAAGAGCGTCCAAACAGCGGACGGGTTAAACTGTTAAAGCGTCCAAACTCCTCCTTACCCCCTACTGTTACACGATTCTATTGACATATTAATGTCCCGTCTTCCATTCTCTGAGAAACCGCAATTGTAGTGGAAACGTAAGCTTGAGTTATTATTTTAATATTATTTTTATTATTATACAGAGTAGTTCAAGTCTTTGTTTCCACAGCAAAGGCAGTCTCACAGAGGAAGAAAGAATGACTAACAGCATGTTGAGAGAAACGAAGAACCCGTGCACAAGTGTCTTCCCGCACAGGTTCCACACGCATGGGAAAAACAAGTCGCGAAAGAAGCGAAATTAAGAAGTAACGTCAGCTGGGGTATGAAAGCCGAAGGTGCTGACGCTGTTCAATACAATCAATATATTACTAATATAGTCGGCATAAATACTAGCAAATTTTGCTTTCGGAGACCTTATTACATTTCAGTTCTTCAAATAAAATTCACTTGAGCTTTTGTAGAAACGTTTGGTAGAAGTAAGGTCCGACTTGCTCATACTAGCTCACTGGCTCACTGTAAATATCAACCAAGCATTTTTCTGTACTCTCCTCTGCTACTTTTACCTCAGCTCACTCTTTTGATTTTACCAACAGACGTAAAAACAATTGTTTCTATCATTTTGGACAGAGTTGTGCACGTTAGGGAAAGAAACTAGCGGCGCTAGCGCTAGACCTGAGATATACTAGCGGCGCTAGCGCTACACATTTCAAAACCTAGCGGCGATAGCTCTAGTTTCCGTCATATATATCTACTGCTTGTCGAAAATTTGGAAACATTTATTTTAGCGCTAGGAAAACGAAGACAAGATGTAAATAAAATAGAATTTGCATTGCGAATGGAAAAAATAAAAAAAATTGTTTCACTGATTTTCCATATAATGAGAAGATACATAGCAGTAAGTAACATTCTAAATAATAGAACCGAAACGCAATTCCAATGAAATAGCTAATTCCTCAATATAGGTATTTTTGGTCATTAATTTAACTGTTCACTGGCATTCAGTAGACAATAGCGTTAGGTTAGAGTTTAGGGAGCACGCCGTTTATGGGACGCTTTCTTGCAGAGCTTTCCGCGAGAAAATGACAACATTGTTCAAAATCTTCCATTCTATTGAAATGTTTTGTCTTAATGTGCAGTATGATATTGTACAGTGATTTTTGTTTGCCCGTATAATTTTCACCATTGGCATACACAATTTGCATTTAAAAGATAACTTTTGATCATACCGAGTAGAAGACTGCGGAAGTTAACAACCTGCCAATTGACGAGGTAATGACAGACTGATGAGCAATATTGCAGGCGATTTGCAGCGCGGACACTCCTTGATGAACGAAGCGTTGCCAGAGCCTTGTTGTTATCAGATTCCAGAGAGTTACTCGGTGTTATGCAGTGTTACTCACTCGGTGTTACTCTATTACTGAGATGAATGAGACGGGATTTCTCAAAACGCATGCCCGAAGCATTCAAAACAAAAACCAACGTAATGTAAACACAGACGTTTTTTCATAACTTTTGTTAATAATGATGAAATAGCCCTTAAAAATTTCGTAATAGGTCCCTGCTGATCTCTCTTCCATAAGAAATTGATGAATTACACCAATTGAAGGCTTTTCTCCATGAACTTGATAGACCGACTTCGCGAGAGCACCAAACGTAAACCAACCTACAAGAGCAATCGAAATATCTAAACACTCAGCTTAATAAATAATTATATGGTTTTATTTGTGACGAATATAACTTAGCAACAGAATAATAATACTTGTAGCGCACATATAGGAAAAATACGTCTTCACAGGTCACAAAACGTAAGTATAGGCTTATTTATTCTATGCATATGTGGCGAGGCTTGGCCGGGGGTTACCCAGCACGCTGATTACAACAGGCCTCAGCAACTTACAAAGCACAGAACCCCTTCTGATTTCACCATTGCGCACTGCCGTTGGAAACTCTACCGTATCTTTTGAATGATGCCAAAACGTGTTGTAACTTGTACTTGTTCAACTTGTACTTGTACTTATTCAACCTTTCAGATTAAATTTATTGTATACAACCTTGTACGATGATGATACAACATATTGATAATTACTTTGCAGAAGCGAGCGACTAACGCTTGACATTGGCTAAATCCTGGCGGCTCAACTAGCGCCTCTAGTAATTCTCCAACCTAGCTGCGCTAGTGCTTGTGCTACCTCTGATACAGAAAATGATAGCTGCAGAACATTCATGTACCGTATATGATATTGAATGCTAATTGCACCCGTAACCTAATGTATTTTTTGATTAAGGTAGTGGGTATTAAGCATCATTTTAACCAACCTCTCTGCAGTTGCAACATTCTGGGAAGTGTTTGCTGTGAAGATAACCTAACCTCTAGAGCATTGATTCCGATTCGAAAGGGAGACATTGTTTTGTTTTCTTCAGTAACTAAGATTATATTTCTTATGATAGACCTGACTTGGCACATTAGCTATATGTGCCAGTACTCTACATAGATAAAAATGATTGCGTCTAATTGTTTTCTTCAGTGGCGGGTCTCGTTTCTTTGAAAGGGTGGGGCCAACTCGCCTATACCGTAATTTTATTTAGAGCGTAAATAAAATTGTAGGAAATTACTAAAGAGGGGCAGCTATGCTGTCCAAGTTTTCAGAAACATAAGGTACTGACACCATCAGTTTATATCTTAAAACCTATCCAAGAACAAGGGCGAGTAATGAGATGCTAATCTTTAGTGTCATTTCATCGTCATTTCGCTCAGTGCTTTGGTTGAGACCCGCTGTCACAGATAAGCATGAGAACGTTACACATCCTACACAGGCTGGCCACTCAGCACTCTCTTGCGGCCCATCCAAATAGACTGTAAGATACAAGTGAAGAAACTCCAAGGGAATTTTAGGGACCGCCCACAGTACAGTAGAGGGGAGTATAATAATAATAATAATAATAATAATCTTTATTAAGTACTCATAGACATTACGAAATTGGAATGAAATATGGTACACAGGAGAATGTTTCTTATTTCTAGGTTACACACAGAACATGTCGCAGTGATCTTACATATTAGACATCATTACGCCCCATTGCTTGGCCTCCGTCAGGCAACAG
>LQNS02000225.1:1229201-1242384 GCA_001587735.2 Parhyale hawaiensis
TAACCTACAAGGTTCTCGTCGTAAGAGCTCATTGTTGGTTAGCTGTTCGTTAGTATACTTACAGTCTTTATATGCTATTCCTACCGTGTCCCCTTAGTCTCCCAACTACAGGTATATATATTTCGAAATATATATATATAGATATATATATATATTTCGAAATAATAATTTTTTCTGAAAGAGTGTTTTGCGCGCTGGGATCGCCACATTTCGTAAAACTAGTTCCAATGATGCTTGAATGCCGTCTTTAATTTAGAGATGCTTTATCGAGTGTTTTCAATTGAGTCAAATAAAACTATAGAAAGTTTTTAGCATCGATCCTCAATTTTGTGCCAGATTTGAATTCGTTCGTACCTTTCCATCCTGTATTTTTTTTAGAGAACTAATAAGTTAACTCATAACTTTGCAATTAATTTATGTATTATAATCTAATATTTACTTAGTGAAATTTCATAATGAATCAGTCATTACCTTACAAATAATCAAGGAATTTATGTTAGTGCTATTTTCGTTACACGAGGGTCACTCCAACTGTAATACCTCCGAGTTTTCAATTCAATAGTTAAGGAGCTACAAAGACGGAAATTGCAACTTTAAAACGAGCAACCGATTGTGCTTCAGAATTTATTGTTCTATGTGGTCACCACTATTCTCAATGCAGTTTAACCGGTGATGAACTAGATGCTTGATGGCTCGGTTTTATAAGAGAGCGCCTGCTGCCATTACGGCGTTGTTGTCGAGGAAACGCTGTCCACGTTAGGGTGCTGGCACACCAAAAGTAGTTCAGAGAGAAGCTGGCAAACACTGCCAGGCAGGCAGTCTGGCAGTGTTTTAGAAGGACGGGAATGCATTGGAGCGCACACACCGAACAGCGGCAGTTGAGCAGGCAACGGCAGCTGTTCGGTGTGTGTTCTCCAATGCATTCCCGTGCTTCTCAACCACTGCCAGCCTGCCTGCCTGCCAGCTTCTCGCTGAAGTGTTTTTGCTGTGCATCACCCTAATACGTTCTTCAGAGGTCCGAACAAGTGGAAGTCTGACGCTGCAGGTCGGCACAATGCGGTAGGTGAGACAGCACAGTCCAGCCAAACTCTGCGACACATTTAGTGGTTCATACTTCTGTGTGGCCTGGCGTTATCGCGTTGGAAAAGTAATGTTCCCCTGTGACAACGTCGTGTCTCGGGTACAGGCACCGTCATCCAACTCTACAAGCATTTCATTCACCGTTATCCGCCAATCGTTGCTGATTAGTTGATCAAGGCTCACTTATTTTTTTATTTATTTTTTTTTTTGGGGGGGGGGGAGGTGGATGTGCATGGGCGCCCGGAGCGCGTATTGTCTCTCACATCTCTTTCGCCACTCTGAAATAGACGAACCCATCTCCCAACTGTGCTGGCGTTAACTGCATCGGCTTCGTAAACGTTTACCAGGCGCCGGCTAATATTGATTGGTTTATTTTTCTATATGGAGGAATTCAATGAAGCATTTCTGCTGCTGACGCACGTCCATTGTTTACTTGGAGTTTTACACAACAGAGAGATGAAACCTTTAGGTCATGAGTGCATAAGTTCAGTCATTATAACAATGTAAGTTACAATCCCTTCGGGCGGAGTGAATAGGAAAATTGGAGGCATTACTTTTGGAATGACCCTCGCATTATGTCCGCTACTGTATATCATCGACGACAGAAACACTGCGGTAAAGCGGTAAAAATTACAATTTATGATTTTTGCAGATTTACGGCAGTTATTTAATTAAGTCTGCTATCTTTTCTTCATCATCCAAGAGTTTATTGTGACCTCCTGATCTTTGAAAACGACAGCAAGAGAAAAACAACTGCACGAGGGCAAAGTGCTTCAATGCGAGTTAAATATGATGTCTATGAGATGATTGTGATCATTTGACTTCACATGTGATTGCAGTGAGACGCCACTAAACGGTGGTGCTAATATCCAGGGTTCTGCCCATAAATTAGAGAAGCACGTATAAGATACAGGTCAGAAATGAAGTAATACGCCAACAGTAAGTATTTCTCAAGATGCTGCTTTCTTTTCGAAGAAAAATTACCATACAAAGAAAAAACTTTGAATCAAAGTACGCAGCTTGCGGCCCAAGTAAACATAGAGCCCAGTGATAGCTTATAATACATAGTACATATAATCAATGTTGGATGGAAGAGAGTATGGAAGTAAAGGTTTCTTTTTTTAGTAGATAACCAGGACAAGTTTAAGATACGATATGTACTCATAGTTTCTAAATTGGAAACGTTCAGTTTTTTTATCATAATGAAAGAAGTATTGAAAAGTGTTGGCTGCTCTCCAGCCTCTAATACTTGTTCTAACACATGTACTGATTTGACACACTTTACTGGTACTTGTATATTCCTTTTTAGATATCGGTTTGACAACTTGCGGCTGATATGCTACATTAATGTTATATACTGAGCAGAATACCACATTTGCCTAAGAGAAAATTCGAGATCCGCTGCGGCATGAACTGCGGGCCTTGTGTAGGAGGCATTGTGGGCGAAAAGAACACCCGCTACTGCCTCTTCGGGGACACCGTCAACATCGCCGCAAGGATGGAAACGACAGGACTTCGTAAGCCACATAATTTTCATGGGGGCACGCCTCTAGTTAAGATATGTGATGTCCTAATATTGTGTTATTATAGTGTGATAACATTACTTTTTTATGGATGTAGGAGTTACATGAGAATACCATTTAAAACACCAAGAGAAAGGCGTGAAAAGAAATTAAATGCTATTGGAACAGCTCAAATCCACATTATGAACTTTAAACTCAGAAATGGGAGATCACTCCGTGGTAATGGTTATTTGTTTCCACGAATAAGATGCTAGCTATCTTTTTAACATATGGGGCGTGTACAGAGAAGTGTTGTACTCTTTTTGGCGGTAACGTTTCAGAGAGAATTTTAGGTCATATATTGCGTGAGCGTGTTAACAAGAGACTAAGTTTCAGTAAGTAAGATATTAAGTACGTACAATATGCTGCAGACACACTTCGGTAAAGGATGAATGCCCTGAGACATCAAGACCGCAAAGTTGCCCAAGGTTTGCGTTGTTAAAAATTTACTTAAGTAGAGATGGCTGATTAGAACTAATATCAAATAACAGAAGAGGTGCATGAGACAACGTGGACTGGCGTCCACGACGCAATATTTACAAAAAAGTCTCATACTTTCGAGTAATGAGAGTCAGCTCTTTTAATGGGTGGAGTTATTGTGATAGCTTAGACGCTCAGTCGCTCTGAGGCTATGCGTGTCTCAATATTGGCAGCTAATTTTGGTTCCATCTGGAGAAAATTCAGTTAGAGCTCCAATCTACTCATCCACATTGGACCACATAGTCCACATAGCCAACAAACCTCGCGAGCCATGATGAATACAGATATGAACTTCAAATTAAACAATTTTTCTTCAACTCTACACAGGGCCGGATAAAGTCTTTAGAAAGATACCCTAAGCGCTCAAGACTTTGGTGCTCTATGTATGTGTAATTCAAAATGTAACCCAAATAAACTACACCGATTTTATCCATTGAATTTAAAGAGAACTAATAAGTAAGACATTTTTTTCATTTGTGTTCTTGCGTGTACATTTGAAAAGTTTTCTCTTGGGATGCATCTGTATTGACCACCCCTTTTTCCATAGAGCCCAGAGTACTTGCTTATTTTGCTTAATGATTAAGCCAGCCTTGACTTTACTAATACATATTCTTTTAACACAAATAATGCAATGCATAAAGACTTTGCAATGCTAATATTGCACTGAAGACGATAGCTCCGCAAAAGCACCCTTTGCTGACTGCTTGTCGAGCAGAAGATAGCGGCGTATTGTCTGCAGAAAATAGACTAAGGGCTTAATCGATAGGATGTCTACATTAAGCCTCCGAAGCTTGACTTATCTGAAACTCGGCGCACAAACTTTGGCTTTGCTTCTGTGAAGTTTTAGAAACAACCTGATTACGGTGAGCAGGTAGAAAACTCCGCCTTACGGTGCAAGATTAAATTTCTGGGAATCTGAAAGGTTAGCGATTTAGGGCCAACACCTGTTACTCAAGTGAACGAGTCGATACCTCAGCACCTGCCTGAAGTTTCGGACGAGTCAAAACTCGAAGGCTTAATTTCAGCTCCTAGTCGAACACGCCCTTGCAATGATGGACGCCGAGACGCCGAGAGGAGTGCATATTTTGAGTAGTGTGACCTCGCAGCTTAGGCTAGAGCATCAGCGTCATCCATGGGTATAACATGACACCTCAGAATTTTGACTTTTAAAGAACCATAAAACAATTAATGGTGCGTGCATGAGCACCTTAACTGTGAACGATTTTCACGCTGTAGGTTCTTATTTTGAGTTTTTTTTTTATAAAATTCTGCACAAAAATAGATTAGCTGCGAAATTATAGAACTATTGGTTGAAAATCTATTCATTTAATTTCTTTCTGCTGAACGACGCAGGATGTATTGTTGGACAAAATTTCATTCTCGCAAAGCACATATTGAGCAATTCAATATGTGCGGGAAAAATCCGTTCTAAATAAACCAATATATATATATATATAATACATATAGTATTTAGAAATCAATATTCACTCTATTGCCACATTTAGAAGAATAACTAAGTTCACACACATGCTCCAGAAAACTCTCTCAGTATCAATCAGTGCAATAGTATTTTGGTCCCATTATTTTGACCCTAGCAGTGTCACTACCCTTTACTTGCAAGGTTTGATCCCTAACAGTTTTAATTGTCTTTATATTTCAGCAATGAAGATACAAGTCTCTCCCACCACGTACGAGCGCCTCGAACAGCGCTCCAGGGGAAAGTTCATATTCGAGTGTCGAGGTCCTGTGGCAGTGAAGGTAAGGCGGTGCAATGAATTACAAGTTTAATACGTCATCATTGACGATATATTCTGTCTCTCAAGCTCGCTGCAAGCGAGAGTCGAAACACTGAAACGCTTCTTTCTTAGCGTGCGATTAATTAGCGGCGGGCACGGCTTCGGCTTTCCCTTTATTATTACTCTATTCAAAACTTTGCTTAGAAAGTCAGCTACCATTGCTCTTATTCTCCCAGAGCAAGTGCTAGTAACTGTTGCATACCTAGTTACGACTAGCTCTCTTGATTATCAGTGGATTGAAATTTGTCATGAAGCACATTTCAATGCGTTTCCTAATCCCGTTAAGCTTCAATTACGTTCACAAAAGCCTTTGCTCCGAGTACGTGATACGTTTTAAAGTGTCAACGTCAACTTTCGTGTGCAACGGGCTTTAGTGACCCTACACCCCTGTAAACTAGAAATATGTCACCAATGGTGAAATAAAATACAAAATGTTAAGCATCATACATATAAGAATCAATCGGGTAAAAGTAACTGAGACTTTTCCTTTGAATTTAAAAAAATAGCCAATTCTAAAGAGTTGAAGCTGCATCTAGTTAGTGTTGTGACAGTTTGCTTGGTAGCTATTTTTTTTAATAATTCACATATATTTGACGACTGTCTGAATACCAAGGGCCTCTTTTCACATCTTCTCGCTTAACACGACTCACTACTTTAAAAACAGAGTCTTGTGCGCTATTTGCCTGCAGCAGCGACAGGCCACAGAATGTTCATAGGTCGAATACCTCCCAGACGGACCAGCTCTTGCGTTGTTTGACGACGTTAGTCAGCGTTTGATGATTGCAAAGCTGTTGTGAGGTTATTGACCGTAGCCAAAAAGGGAGGCTGAGGGGAAGCCACAAGTCGTTGCACGAGAGCCTTCCGTTGATGGCGCCATAACTTTTAACGATCTGTGGTGGACTTCAACTGTGCTTACCATTAGAAAAAGTTGACCTTCATCGACAGAACCATTCAAAGAGTGTTAACCCGCCAATAGAGAGTGCAGTGAAGTTGACCTAACCTTTAAGTACCGTTTGAACCTGCAATACTGGTAGCTATTGCCAATATTTGTCCGAGATACTAGTCAGTATGTTACTGACATTTAATGAGTGCACCATCTCACTCAGCAGGGGAAACAAATGACGCCCATGTTGCGGGGTGCGCTTACAACCCAGGGTCGGCCTTATCAAAAGATATACTGGCTTGTAGAGCCCGGCCCGTATCTCACAATTACCACTTGTAAGTTCATTTACAAAACTCAAGTGCCCTTTGGTTTGTGAGAGCCCGAACGACGCGCAACGAGCCCTTTATTGTCTGGGCTTTCAGGTGCCTCTGCATAAGAATCTAAAGCTACAATGACACGCTTTTGTTTCATAGCTCGTGTTTCTCTCGGGTTGTGGGGATGTTGTAAGTTACAGGCAGAAATCCTGCAATGTTGTGACGCTGGTAAATCTGAGCCCCGATTGATAACAGATTAGAGGACATTGCGTGGACAGCCGATCTCTTTCTGTACATATGTGTGACTCCATAAGACCATTTACGTTAGGAGTACATGCATGGAAAATTTTATCTAAAAAAAATCTGTAAGGCAAGAGAAACAACAAGGTAGCACTTCTGACTCTACATCGTTTAAAATTATAACATCATGCGAGAAGATCACTAGATTTTTTGGAATTCGGTGAGACTCGTTTAAAGAATATAATATCCAAACGCCTAGGCCTAGTAGCTAAGCAACAGTTCAAGGGCTTTTTCTTTGAATTGAAAATATTCCAGTTTGCTAGTATTATTCTTTTTATTAAATCCCTTAACGGACAGTATTACTTTTAACCTCCGCCAAACAGGTTTTGTTTTTGTCGAGTTCTCCTACTTGTCTGTCTCCAAGATAACTCAAAAAGTTATTGACAGACTTTTGCGATATTTACAGCAATTCTTAGGCTTGTTAGGAGGAACAGATGATAAGCTTTTGGTGTAGATCCGTTCAACTGTTTGCTAGTAAGTTTGTCTGTCTCGTTATTTTTAGTAACATAACTCAAAAAATTACCGATGAATCTTCATAAAATTTGTACAAATTCTTAGGGATGTTACAAAGAGCAAATGATCATATTTTTATAACGATCGCATCTTCCGTTTGTGATAACAGTTAACAATGTTATCTGTCACTATCTCAGCGGGTATGTTGGTGTCATCTTTTCCTGGATTGAAATGCCACCAATAATTTCGCGCCAGCGCACTGCAGCAGGTGTTGTGTTCCTCCTCCACCATAGCAGGGAATATCTCAGAACAGCTTCTTATTTCATGAACTCATTGATGTCATTTATTCTCCCATCAACGGATAAGTAATTGATTCCATATTCTCCTATCTCCTCAAACTCTTTTCGATGACCGACAGATTTCTCTTGATTTTTTCCAACTTTGTTATAATTTATCACGAAGTGAACATCATCAGGTGTTAGCATAGCATCATCAAGCCAAGCAACTGTTATCTTAGTAATTAGAATTAGAGCGGTGTCACATGTAAACAGGAGCAGCATTGGAGATATCCATCATATTTCAAATTTTAGGATTGGATTCGCTGTTTCTTGGGTTGGATCAGAATCATGCATCGTTTTTCTTGTAATACTCTGTTCGGCAATGGGGAAGTCAGTTGGCATTGAGGCCGCTTGACTCCAACTGTGGTTGTTTATCTCTCATTACGACCTTTCCAATTTTCTGTTCCTTGGCAATTCAACTTTTCTTCCAAATTTCTGTGGCAGTATGATGTCATTACGATTCTTGTATATTCAGGCTAAATAGCACGAGAGCTCTTATACTGCCCTCTCCTCTCCAAACTCTGACAATGCTAGTTCAATGACAGGAACCTTTAAATCGCGCTTGCAAATACAGGAGGTTCGGGCCTCGGATTCACATTCACGGTCAAGTCAAAACTCATGAAACAAAACTATTGGGTTCCTGTAAATGACAATGTTGAACCAGTTGCTTGCTAGCTAGAGTTATCTTTAACTGCAATAGTCCCTTTTCAAAAAGACATATATCTTAGAAGAAAGTAATATTCACTTTTTAGTGGAAATAGAGCTGAATTTTAATATTTGAAAATTTTGCTCGAAATTTATTTAGCAAAACGTTACAAAATATTAAAACCAAAAATATTTCCTTTTCATATGTATAGAAACGCACCAAAAAAGTGTTAGGCCGTTAGTTTTCGTGGACCCTCGCTCATATGACACACCCTATTATACTAGAGCAATATTTTAAAAGAAAATTATATTTTAAATTACATTTCAATGAAATTTCATATCACAATTACTTAAGCAGCACATTTAAGTCTGTAGAGTTGTCTAAAGGTAATATAAATTCAATGTTTATATTTGTTAATAATTTACTGCAACACTTCAATCAAACTACTAGCAAACCATATTTTTTTAGTAGGTGGGTCTATTACCTGCATAATTCTTCACAGCGTCTATGTTAGGGTTTTTTTGAAAAAAATATATACTAGGGTAATAAACTGAGCTACTTAGCTTCTTCATTTAAGCAGTATCACATTTCTAGAGATTAGTCAGAATATTTTGGACTGAAACAAAATTGAGGTTTTTGAAAACGCTGATGGCTTATGACATGCGATTATGAAACAAGTATTCAGACTTTGTAAATAATTTATTTCTTGTGTACTCTTTATTGTTCTCTTTTTTTAATGATGATATAGTTTTACCTGCCCCTGTATACACACCTTCCTACAGTTTCCTGAATTTAGTATCTTAACTGTCGTTTATGGTTAAGAAATTCTGCAGTTTTAGCTATACTGTACAATCAGGAAGAAAAATTCATTTATTATAAAGACACATACACTGTAGGCATGCTATCACTCCTTTACTTTAACATGATCATACCCATGGCTACATTAGACTAGTTCAGTTAAAGCTCCCAACGGTCTTCAATCATAGGATTTGTGATTTTGGCACAAATGGGATAAATTGGCTTGAAATTTCTGCATTATTCCACTACTACTTAGGAGATAATAAAATGTCTAAAAAACAGCTAAGTATTCTGTTTTGATGCTGTTTTTCCGGCTAGATAAGAGAACAAAACTCATAATACTGCGTCATTAGAAATAAATAAATCCCATTTATTTCTTATTTGGATGCTGTGCCCAACAAGGTTAGGGCACAGCACCAAGGGGCTTTCTTACCTAATGCTAACATAAGAATAATACTACGTAGACTATAACATAAGAGAGACTTGGTATCTGGTCTGTTGAGAGTTACTAGTACACTGCCTACATGTTATTGACGCGATTTTCCAGTGAGAGAAAGGTTCGTTACAAACTTACAAGAATGATATATCTAGCATTGAAATGCTAAAGGCGTCCTTTTGTGGCCACGCTCGTGATCAGAATCACCGTGATCATGATCATCGTGATCACTGAAAAGCACAGGAACGGTCAACGATTTTGTAAACAAACCAGAGACGCCATGTCAATTTTTGAAAATATATTTTTATCGTATTTTTACGGGAAATGGCAGGGAATGAATTTCTTATGAGCCTTTATTTAGTTTGAAGCCAGTGCATAACTGAACTAGCAGTATTTAAAGCATTTTGAACATACAGAGGCATAAAACATAGGAAACTACAATTCTGGAAGTAAATATTACAAATAATTATCATAACATTATTAAATTTATCCCTAAATATAAGAAAACATCAGGACCTTGCATTTCAAATTTTGAATTATTACTTGTCCAACGGCTGAAATCACTCTTCGATCACGCGTGATTAGCCTGGGGAGGAAATCACGCTGCGATCAATTCTCACCACTGATCACGGTTGATTGCTATCAGAATCACGTCAAAATACGGTCACAAAAACGCGCGAATCATGCGCGATCAGGGGGAATCATCCGCTCGGTGGTCACAAAAAGACGCCTTAATTAAGTTGGCAACACTGGGTCACAAATAAAGAAAATGTATTTCCAGCATGGATTATGTTAAGCTAGCCGTAATAAATTTTTCGTTATTCTACAACAGTGGTAAAGAAATATATACAAAAGCAATTGATAGCATGTCTATTAATTACCCAAGAAGTTGGTGTTATACAATAAACAATGCTAAATAATACATTACTCATCGAAATCGTTTAAAATACTGAACAAATCGTAATATTCGAGAGTAGGTAACACATTTCGTAAAATTTGAGATAGGTCCGCAAAATTACGTTCGTAAAAGTAGAGAGCGTAAAAGTCGAGACACGTAAAAGTCGAAAGTTATATGTATTACTGTCAAGAAGCTCAGATGACCAAATTTTGGTGATGATTAAAAGAAATCCTAATTTTAGGACAAATTTGAATTTTTTGTTGACGTTGCCTTGTTTGGCAAAAGTATTTGCTGTCAGAGTGCTCTAGTCATTGGATCTGTTTATACATTTCAGAAGAAAAATGTACAGCTAGTATTAGCTACCTACATTAATTGCACCGCTTCACCATCGTTTATATTTATTACTAGAAGTTTTAGTCTACGAGAAAAAACAGGGCGTTTCTGTAGCTCTAACACGGGAAGGAATTTTCTTTTTCGAGTCAACATTTTAAATTCCGGAATCGAAACAAAAATGATAATAATAATCGGAGGTTACAGTCGCAAGCGCGTAATTAATGCAAATTTAAGTAGTATCGGCAATTGTGGATTACAATTCGGCTGTCGGAGACTATCATTTAGCGATTGACGATTTCTTATTATTATTATTGTCATTTCATCATCATGTGCAACAACGTCTTTGGTGCACGAATTGGCCGTCTAACTGACAGCGAACAATGTTTTTTTTTTTTTTTTTGCAGGGCAGAGGCGAGATGGTAACTTACTGGCTGGTGGATGAACTGCCTCTCTTTCGCTCTGAGGAATCACTTGAATTGTTGCACGATTAACAATGTAGCAGGAACCACAATTTCTGTAAGAAGATTACGAAATTAGGTGGTTTCTGAAGCCAAACAATGTAGCTGCAACTTTTTTCTCGTTGTATTAAAACTATTTTTACGAAACTCCTGATTATTACCTCCGCCAATAAGGTTACGTTTTTGTCGTGTTTGGCTGTCTGGCGTTTTCTCTGTCTGTCACTAAGATTGCTAAAAAAAGTTATGAACGGATCTTTATGAAATTTACAGGGATAGTTAGGCATGTCAACAGTAACAGATGATTAACTTTTGGTGAAAATTCGTTCATCCATCTATTTGTTCATTTGTTTCTTTGTTAGTGGGTTTCCTTGTTTGTGTGCACATTTTTTCTTAGTGCTATAACTCAGAAAGTTATGGACGGGTTTTCATGAAATTTACGTGAGTTATAAGGTATTTTACAAAGAGTAAATGGCAAAATTTTTGTGATTATCTGTTTGCTTCTCGTTATGTTTAATTTTATGCTTGTTAGTACAATAAATAAAAAGCTATGGATGGATTTTTATTAAATTTACAGAGCTTGTTGGTAATGCCAAAAGACATAAATGATTAAATTTTGGTAATGATCGGTTTGTCTGTTTGTGTGTTTGACTTGTGTTTGTTGAAATGTTTGTTACAGCATAACTCAAAAAGTTATGCACGGTTCTTTAAATAATAGAGTAACTCATAATGCTATCAAAAGACAGAAATGATTAGATTTTGGTGATGATAGAAAGAAAATCATGGTTTCAGAAACAACTTAGATTTTTCGTAACCGTTGCCTTGCCTGGCGGAGGTATGCGCTCTCAGAGTGCTCTCTAGTCTAATAATGTTGTTTGCTTTAGAAATAGTATCCACTGTACGCACGTTTTTACACAATATTTGACTTGAGTTCTTGAAACTTTTTGCGTTATTTGTTTTATAAACTAATATACGTCACTGTTTTAGTACAACGCAAGTAGACTAACACTCTTGTTTTTTTTTCTGTGCTAAGAAAGCTTTAAGCTGTCATTTTTTACATGAAGCAATGTTCTCTACTGCGTACACCCAACGATCGGCATACCTGACTGCCATGTCGCTAGTTTCAAAAGTGCATATCCTTACCATATTTTTTTGTGACATTTACGGTAAAATTTGACAGCACTGCAATCCTACAATAGCTAGGACTTTGGAGGCTAGCCTCGATCCCCGAGAGTTTACAATGGTGGCTGAAGAAGTTAAGGCTCCTGGAAGTCCACTATGAAGAACGAAGTATGAGCTGCGTATTTGAAAACGTAGATATCATTGAGTCCCCCCCCCCCTCCAGCGTTCGCTGTCCCGTCCGACTGAAAGCGGTCCTGGTATCATGTTGTATGTATGTGCACTCAATTCGTCTCATCACAAGAAGTTTGCCAGCTGCTACCACGACAGCATTTGTGTTACGGACATTTGCAAGTCGATCGGAAAGCAGATTATGCTCTTAAATCTGTATTTGAGCTAGCGTTACGCGTTTCGATTTTATAACTGACCCCGCTAACTGTGAATCCCGATTCAGGTTAAACACATCGTCAGACTCAGTCGCGAGCAGTTTCTAAGAGAATTATGATTCAAAGTTGTAATTGAAAAACCTTTCACTATTCGCGTATTAGGTAAAGGCACCGCTGAATACAAGGGCTGGTGACGTAAACATCGCCGTCAGCGATCTATTTTTATCAACGCTTCATTTGTTATCACCTGCGAACAACGTGAGAGAGGTGATAATGTTTCCGTTGAAATTATAAGTATATATACCTATATATTTTGTAGCTAAGAGTTAGAAAGCCTTCTGGGAGTCCTCCAATCTTTGAATAAATACCTATATATATATATATATAGGTGTGTCTGTACTTAATACAGTAGTTGATGAGAACAGGATGGACTTAGTTTAAAAAACGACAAAACACTTGTATTTGAGAAAATGTCATTTATAGCTCTCGTCAAACCGGTATCATATTTCCATCTTTATGTGATAACCGCTACAATTTTCAAGATGTGAACGAAATATCCTTCATCATATTCGATCCTTCCACCTGATGAGCTGAGGTTACAGCGAAACGCGTCGTGGGTAATAAAATCTCAACTAAATGATTTGCTTCTCATCTAAATCTTCAATATATATATTCTGGTTCTAGATGGCGTACATATTGAAGAATTAGATCAGAAGCAAATAATTTAGTTGAAATTTTATTACCCACAACGTGTTTCGCTGTAACCTCAGCTCATCAGGTGGGAGGATCAAGGAGCTTCAATGGGAGGAGTACGCGCAAGCCTTCCCTGGGCGAGTAAACACATGGCTTTGTCACGTGACTCAAGCTGGCGTTTGGAGATCTTAAACTGGCTGAAGTGGCAGTGGT
>LQNS02000225.1:1257683-1283887 GCA_001587735.2 Parhyale hawaiensis
GAAGGCTTTTCTCCATAAGCTCAAATAACCGACTTTGTGAGAGCTCAAAAGGTAAACAAACCAAGAAGCGCTATCGAAATATTTAAACACTCAGCTAAATAAATAAATATTTGGTTTTATTTGCGACGAATATAGCCTGGTAACAAAATAAAAACACATGTAGTAAATATATAGGAAAAATACGTCTTCACTGGTCACAAAACATAATAATACGCATATTTATTCGATGCATATGTGGCGAGTCTTTGCATTAACACTGGGTAACTCCGCTCGCTACCTACCTATTTAGCGGGGTAACGAGTCTGCGTAACTCCGGGTAACCCTGGCGTGTCAGATTGACGGTAAACAGCTCAATGCGACATGGATTTTGGAGACGGAGTTACCCTCGAGGTCACACTGCGTAACCCGGGGTTACCCAGCGCGCTGAATGCGACAGGCCTTTGATCGCGCATGATTCGCGCGTTTTTGTGACAGGAAAACCGCGGTCTGGTAGGACCGGGCTCTGACTGTGTTGGTTCTACCTACACTTCAGATTGTGATGGAACAAGAAAATAAATATCTCTGAAGTAATAAAGAAGAGAGAAGTCATGTAGGTATACTAACGTTACCACAGGAAGGTGCAGTTCAGCTTGTATACAATTATACTAATTGTTTCCCATAGATGAAATCTTTGTCACTAGTAGCAAAACATCCCTTCACCAATTATGACTAAACACCTCATACCTACCAGTAAACATGATGGTAAAGGGAATGCTTAAAATCCTCGCAGTCCGCGAGGCAAAGGAGACACTTAGGTGCGGAGCATACTTCCGACGGCTGATACCTCCCATACATCACTGTCGCTGACCGTGTCCACGTTGATTTCATTAAGATGCTGCAGTAGAAGATTCTTAGGGTCACCGGTTGCTCGAGATTCTTTGTTTCTTACGGCTTTAATGACGTTTGTCATTTTTCTACCCAGGAACTTCAAAGTCGAACTTACTGCTTCCTGTTCAAGCTGGTCCAAGCGCTTATCGACGCTCTCCGTAGATATTTCTCTGGCGTTAACTAACGGTTGATTCCTAAGTGACCCAGCGCTGATTCCAGAGGAAGATGGTTGAGTAGGCCCTGTGGCCTCCACTTCACCTGCTGTCACAACTTCAGCAAAAGTCTTCTGTCGAGATTGGAGAACATTGATGTCGGTACGGAGCACATCGTTGTCAGCTTCTAAGCGTTCGATCTTTCCCACGATGTGCATATTAAATGACCGGAAACTTTCAAGACATTCAATGACTTTTTTTTTTTTGGAGAAATCGGTGGCGTCAACGGCAAGCGAATCTGGCTTTTGTCCCTTAATTAGGTGGTCTTCCCGGTTTCTTTTTCGATTTTTTGTATCTTTTAAAAAACTGAACCATTTTGCATAGCTTGGCCATTTCATCTCTGGGTGAAAGGTTATCTGTTAAATACATGGCATCTTCAAGTGAATCCACAAGACTCGCTTCATCACTCGAAGAATCAGCGCAGTCAACACTCCTCATTGTAGTTACACAGCTTACAGCAATTACTTGTTTCACAGAGGTTGACTTGATTCTGTCTCCTGAGCAAATTGCGCAATACTTTTTCTTTTTTTAGGTCAGTACTGTAGCGAGATTAAGTCACTCACTACTCACCGCTTGCTTCACAACAACTGCACTCTACAGGAAACACTCAATATTCAAGTTTAAAGAGTCGGGTCACATATGTATGTACACTAGCAAAAATTACTTGGACATGTCACATATTTAATGTTTACATCAAATATCCACTTGTTGGACCAACGAGTCGGAGTAGGAAAATTTTGAGGACCAGGAGTCGGAGTCGGACTTTGAATCATCCGACTCCGCAATCCTGGTCTTAATCCTTCTTACTGGATAAATCATAGAGTAATTTTCAAAGGATAGTGAAACATCTTCCATGGAGGAATATATGAAGAAAACTGTACGTCAAATAGGTAGCATGGGTGAAGGAGACACAAGCTATTTGATCAGGTTACAGGATGTAGGTCACGCAAGACTTCAACGGGTTATACTTACATCACCAGTTCCCATTACACAACACGAAGAGAGATCGCAACACACTCTGTATCTGAGAATTATTCGGAATAGCATCGCAATATAATCCGCGAGAGCTCGTGTCTCAAATGTCAAATTTAAGAAAGCTTAATTAACAGAAGTATGCAGGTGGGTCATATCTTCGAATCGTATATTTTGCTTCATTCACTGATGGATAATGGGACATAAAGAGCGATGTCTACACACCAACGATGCAACTTTTCGTGCAACATGACTATACCTACGCCTTCAGATTGTCCCCGTACTTCGAGGCTCACTTTTTGACTTCACTTTTGGGCTTGCGTGACAGCAACCTGACCTCCATTTCTTTGTTTCGAGCATTTGAGAATCATTAGTATATTCAAATTGATTGGCTTTTGCATAGTTTGGCATCACAAGCACGCAAGTTCAATGTTGAACACCAAGGAGTGGGCAAATATTTCGCCCACAACAGCCGTTTGGAATAAGGCGTGTCGTGTAACAAAAAGTGCACCGTGTAGACGTGGCTTTACCACGAGCACAGCTGGAACTTTTTGAACTTCATTAAGTACTTAAGAGATATCATTCCACGCTGTTCATCTCCTTAGGAAACTAAACGACACAATTCAATGCTTATAGATAGCTACCCGGTTAAGCTTACTACAAGTGATAGAACTGTTGTCAATCGGCGCTATATCGACTTATTACATTGGACACCATTAAAACAAGAATTCTGAAAATAAACCATTAGAAAGTAAATATCTTAAGCCCTGTCTACAAGGAAGTCTTTCGAACGCGTCACTAACTCATAAAACCGTCCAAATGTTTTGTAGCGCCGCCGTTGTTCTTAACACAACTGTGTGTACGTCAAAAAAGTTATTAAAACGTTAACGATCAAAGGAGTTTCTTTGGCAAGTTACAGATATTTCATTATACCTACTTGCAGTGAAATAAAATTCATAAAACGGGGTACTTTTTTGCCGTTTCTACGGCTCAGCAACACATTCGGACGAGAGGACGAATGAACACGGTCCAAAGACTAACGTGTAATTAGGCCAATAATGTATCACTGTGGAAAAAATAAACACTTACATACTTACGCCCTAAGCATTTTGAAATAGGAGCACCATTTATGTCAGGCCAGAGTTGAATTGAATCATAGTCAAGCAATGAGTGCGATACAACCGTTCAACAGAGAACATTGCCTTGGTTATGTCGTATGATAAATAACATCTAACAGTATGCACCTCATGGAATCATGGAAGACAAAGCTGAGAAGTCAGGACGTCGAGGAAAAAAAAAAAAGGAATGCGTCCATTTACGACAAGCGACATATTCGATTTTTCAAACCAGCAATTGTTTAGTAGTGTGGGAATACAACTCAGTGCAGACGAGTGAGTGTTATTTACGCCTCCCTAGACACTACTGAGGTCCTTCAAGAGAGGAAAGGAAGAGACGGGCAGTGTGTGGAGAGAAACACGGCACAAATGCAAGAGGGTGTTTCTACACCCAACGTGTACCTATGTCGACAAGTAACCAGTAATGAAAGAAGAGGAGGATCAGAACAAAGCATCACCAGTAGAAGATAATGTCACAAAGCAAAGTGGACACGAAAGATAGGCATGCCGAAGGCCTAGCAAATGCACCGGTAGAAGAAGCAGGAAATAAGTTTGCTGGTGCACTCATTCTTAGCCGCATTGTACCGAAGGTGAAATAATGTATCTCAGTATTTCTGCCCAAGGTCTGGAATTGAAAGCGATCATTCATAAGTGAGTTCTGTGTCTCAAATTTTAGTCAGCGGGCTACTACTGGCTAGAAAACAAAGCGCAACGCAACCTTACAGAGGAAAGAAAAATGATAAAAAACAAAAGAGACACCCTAGCTGAGGACCCCTAACATGGGAGCAGGTAGGATCTCAGCGGAATAAGTCCACCATCTCGATCGGCGACCCACCTCACGTTGTATATGGGGAAGTATAGATAACTTACTTAACTTTACAACCTAGACTTATCAGCAGGAGCTGCGGCCAGATGCAACATCTCGATGTGGAAAATCACTCAGGCTCCCAAGGGGGCGTGATGCATAAGATATTCTCACAGATAGGGTGCGCTCCCGTAGTCTATAGGCTCACTTCTGTAATAAACCCCATAACATTGGATAAGCAAACCTTATTATGGCTAAGATTACCTATGCTCTTTGAAGGACTCTGTAGCAATTTAGAACAGGAAATTCATGGATTTCCAAGCACGTCAAGTTACTTTAACTGCGATAAGGTGAAAAGACACAAATAATCACTGCACAAAATGAATAAATAAAAATTCGGCAAAAAACGAACTGATATGGTACGTGCGCACTAGGCTTAACTATCAATCGTCTCATCAACTAATAGCTAAACTCACGAAGGCCTGATTAGGTTATGTACCTACCAGTTTTCAGGGTCCATAACACTGTACAACAGTGAAAAAAAAAAAAAACGGAGATGAAACAACCATTTTCAATGGGTATTTTGTTTGTGAAGATCACGAATATAACATCTGTTTCTTTCTGCGACCCTCCAGTTTTTCGTAAATAGCAATGCCTGTATTATGTATCTTTAGCGCTCTTGAGCGTCGTATGAACTAAATCAGTGGAGGTTATCCACAGATGGATCCTTTTTCAGCATAAAAGCAGTTCTATTGCACAGTAAGAACACCACGACTTCAGCTCCATTTTTAAAGAGACGGATGAGAAGATGCTTTTATTCTATACTGCATTAGTTGCAAAGAGTATGAGCAGTTAAATTGTACCGAATTGAAAGTACTAGCCATGCTTAGTGGATTACAAACAGGGTACACCAAGTTTGTGAGCTTTCTTTTCCAGTTGGATAGTAGGGGACGAGATCAGAGTGGCCAGAGAGACGTTTGGACGATATAATGTAATTCATGACCCACTATTTAAGAAGAAGACGACAATCATTGATATTGTGTGTACTGCTTACACCACTGCATATACTAAGCTTAATGGTGCAATTTACCAAAGCACTGCAACATAACAAGCCAACATTTCAGTATCTGAAAAGGACCTTCCCTAAAATAAGTGATGACAAGATTAAAAAGAGTACTCATTTTTGTAAGTCCTCATTTTTGCAAGCTCATTAATGACGAGGACTTTAAGGTGACAATGAACGAGCCTGAGTCTGGCATGTATTCAAAGATGCGTACTAAAGGCTAAGGGCTTCTAGGAGAGCACCTGGAGTCCCAGCGAGAGCGTAAGGTGAGGCTAATCAAATGCAACCCTGCTGGCCACCCTGCATATGAGTACGTGGTTCTTCCTGCACTCTAGCAGACTGCTATATTTTATTGTGGTCATTTTGAGATTGTCTATGCAATTACTTTTTTTTCCCTGCCTTATTAGCGCTGCTGCCAATAGGCTTGACATACTTGTATAAGTTGCGTTTTTAATCATTCTCGAATGAATGCTGTCCTTTCTTTGTGAAACTTTTTTTACAATGTGACTGTCAATAAACTTTATTATTATTATTATTATTATTATTATTAAACATGCTGATTAATTAAATGTTCAAGAAATAATCTGAATAAACCCATTCATAGTGACTTTAGGAGCAAAATACATGTATGGTGTCTTGGAAATCGGTATAAATTGGGTAATTATTAAATGATTTAAATCAGCGATTTACAAAAACTGAGACGTGATAGGAAATTTTCGTTACCAAATTCAAATTCAGCACCCTAAATTTCAACATAAAATGCACATGGGAACTATGTTTTTTTCTTGACGCTAAAATTTGTTGTACAGTGATAATTAATAGGCAGTGTTTCAGCTAAAGCTAAAGGCATGAACAACACTAGAGCACTCTCAAAGCGTAAACCTCCGCCATGGAAGGCAACGGTAATGAAAAATTCAAATTGGTTCTGAAACTATGATTTTCTTCGTATCAACACCAATATCTAATCATTTGTGCCTTTTGACGGTAGTAAAAGTTTCTGTAATTTTGTTGAAGATCCGTACATAACTTTTCGAGTTATGCTGCTAACAGACATTCAGACAAACATAAGTCAAATACACAAACAGACCAACCGACCATCACCGAAATTTAATCATTCATGATTTCAATACTAATAACAATTATTGTAAATTTCATAAAGATCCGTACATACATTTCTGAATTATTTTGCTAACAAGCATAAAATCAAACACAGAGACAAACAAACGAATAGGCAGATCTTCACAAAAACTTGGTCATTTAACTCTTTGTGATGTACCAACTCATGCAAATTTCATAAACATCCGTCCATAATTTTCTGAGTTATGGCCTTAAGAAAAATGAGGCTGAGAAACAAACGGATGAACGGATCTTCACCAAAAGTTGCTCCAAACATACTTAACAACCCCTGTAAATTCCGGTGAAATCCATCCATAACTTTCTGAGTTAACTTGGTGACAGACAGTGGGACAAACAAACAGACAGAAAGACAAACAAACTTGACGAAAACATAACCTCCTTGGCGGAGATAATAAATACATAGACGATGCGAATAAATTACACGAGCACGTCTAGTAGTAGTAGAAGTTTTTACTAGCGCTTCAGTGGCACACTGCCAATATCGCGCCGAACTATTCCTGTGTTTAACCACAGGCTGGTGCTCCGACAAGGGCGAGTTTTAAATTGTCAATGATTTTTGTCTCGGCTTTACTACCGGTAGGTCTCAGAGTGGTCAGTGCGCTACTGACAGGAAAAAGGCGCAAGTTGAGCATCTCCAACCCCCGGGTGCGGCTGAACGCTGTCGCTCAGCTACGCCGCACAGGGGAAGGAAACGAAATACCAGAGAGTAGAAGTCTAGCGGGAATAGGTCAGCCACCTCGATCGGCAGCCCACCTCCCGAAACAGAACGGGAAGTATTGAGAGCCTACTAACTTCACAAAACTAACCTCGTCAGCAGGAACTGCGGCCAGATGCTACATCCCCTGCGGAGATGGCACTCGGGACCCTTGGGTGACACGAGCACGTCTAATGAGAATAGACAGTAAAATACTGGAATAAGAGCAAAATATAACTAGCCAGTGGAATAGGAAAAGTAGGAAAATGGAAAGAAGCAAGGTTCATCGCTTTGGAGACAAACATCTTACATCTAATCTTATTTTTGAACTCTTGAACGTAAAATCATCAACAGCATACGAGTCAAAAGCAAGAAGCTACAAGCACGATCTCACCATTTTATACCGATAGCGTGAAGAAAATACGAGATGATTAGCCAGCAGCATATAGCCGCTGAAAAGGCGTTGAGAAAAAGAAAGCATGATCAAATCACACACATTAGAAAATATGGCAAAAACAGAAAAGTTGCTGGGAAAGACATAATCCATGCAAGAATATTCACGTCAATTTTGTGATTGGTACAGAAGTAACAGAATACTCTGACGTCCAAGGGTACACACTAACAACACAAGGCAAATTGGAGGCCGCACTCAAACAAGCACACTAGAATTAGTAGAGCACATGTCTGTCAGCAGTGCGGTGACAACATAAGAACACAACACATGATTCCAGAGTAAAAGTATTTTTATCACCAGCGAACGAAGCGAAAAACACTGATGGTGTTTTGTTGAAGACTTGAGTAAATATACTTGTTTGCATATATATTAGTCTGTCCACCCAAAAAGTGCTTGAACGAGTTGAGCAATGTTCCTAATTTTTTGTAGGGAGTCTACTGGGTTGCCCTCAATGTGACCCATACCAAAAAACTAGGATTAGCTGGCCACTAAAAATGAGGGCGATGAATTTTGCTCCCACTGCGGGTGATGGTCTTACGCCACGAGGCGTTCTATTCGTAAATAGGATTACTAGCGCAGTGATGCTAAGCCGATCGCATAAAATATAGAATATTTCATTCGTGATATCTGAAGGAAAGTTTCAACAGCTAGCCATTCCTCCATTTCTGGCTCGGAAATCGGTGCAAAAAATTTTACGAAGAGATTAAAATAAAAACTATAAAGAAGACGAGAGAGATACTCGGGCTTAGGATCGTTTCCTCCGCACTCCACAAGAGAGCGGGTACAAGTCCCGCCATCCATTGGCACCCATTTCAGGAAAGCACAGATCTTCCTAACTTCACAAACTAACCTTATCAGCAGGAACTGTGGTCAGATGCAACTAAGTCAGCAGTAATATACTCGGGTTGACCCTTCGAGGCAAGAGGCTCATAAATATTTAGACAGGGATAGGGTCCGCCACAATATCCCATTGATGACGCATGGTTCCACGCGTATGTTAACTCTCCTAAACTGTGTCACTTAAGCTGGGTCTCACTGCTCCCAGAAATATTTAATTAGACTTGAACAGAACAATAATCAAAATAGCCCTTCGGCGTAAGGTGATCGATATAAATACCCGTTTTTGACAGATTCCTTGCGATAGCTAACCAATGGCAAATTATTGCACCACGTGACGTTTTGAGTAGGTAACGCCAGAAAAAGACACTAATATTACGTTCATCGAAATCACTGGGCAAAATTACGAAACATAAAATTGACAGAATGAAAATTTCACCAAAAATTTCGTTGTTTCAAACGATTTCAATCAAACTGACAACTTTTATCACTGTTGAATTGTTTCTGCAGTAGGGGCGCTATTTTTCAGCTTAAAAATAAAGTTATTGCAGTTTAATGCGCTACACACAAGACCGAATATCACCTGGCCACTGAGCCAGTTAGGGCGTGGCAAAAGCCGACAGTGACATCGTTAGCGTGTGTTCACACGACGGTCTATTCGTCCCCATAGGAACTACTCAACGACCGAATGCTTTGTTGTGCCCTCGTACACAGAACCGCGTGTCTACCCAAATCTTAACTAAGACGTTAGTCGTGACGTCAGCTGGTCTATCCAGTGTCAATATTAAAGGTGTGGATATCTTTGCAAATTTGGAGTGAATCAAAGCAATCTAGAAAGTTGATAATTTTTATGCTGTTTAAATGAACGCAGCAACGCATTGGGTTGCTGAACACTGCGTGAGGAGACCAAAGCCCTGTCGTGTGACCAAGCCTCTAGTCTTCGAACACAAAAACTAGGTATATGAACACATGCGGCACTGAAAAATGTAGCTGCTAAACACAGGCGCGACATATATTTTCTGATGAGGTTCAGGTACACATGCGCTAATTGCTGTCCATATCGTGTATTTCAAAAGAAAAACGTCACCGTCTTGGTACTGGTATCTAAGTAGTAGTAAAAAATAACTACCGTAGCAAGACACTGTCGTAAATGTTATGTAACTTACGAACAAATGTAGGTATAGAAAGTAGATTAAAAGTATTTTAATTCACTGAAGTCAACAGTCTGGTTACATGGAACAGGGGTGTAGAGATGCAAAGCTGCATCTCAAAAGCATTATAATTATATTAAGGGTTTTCCCACCGTAGTCGATGGGTGCACGATACAACAGCGGCCTATCTTCAGAAACAAGAACTTCCAACTAAGAAAATGTTAATTTAGTTGATAATTCCTAATAGGGGTCAGTATAATGTCATTCATATAGCGGTTGGGTATCGTTTTGGTGGTTCTATTTTTAGACTATTTTCACTGGGATTTTTTACACTTTAAGTATCATGTCGTATATGAATTATTAAATTTATGTCAGCAACAAAGCAGTGTAATGGGCCTTGAAATGATGGTTTATTACCAGCAAGGATATTTTCCACCGTGGCAGGCACTCCGAAGTGTGCCTGCCTTTGAGCATCAAAGTTAGGACATACAGTGAGGATATCTTGATAGATAGGGGAGTATTGTAATAATCGCATGTAGGTGGATCGTCTCGCGTGAGCAAGTGTCTGTGAGGGAGAGGGGTGTGTCCAGCACGTAGTCTGGCTAAACATACTTCCCAAAATCTATTGAGGTTTGAGGAATCAGGAAAAGGTTTCCTCAGGGGTTTAATTTCACGCAGCTTGTTGTTCACCACAGATCTCCAGCTTGTCTGCCAGGAATCTCTTATTAGCTTCTTGTAGTGCCACTTATAGTCAGATCGGGGAAGGAGTACTGGATTTAAGGTCCCTGTGAGGGCTTCCCTCGCGGCTCGATCCGCACGTTCGCTACCTGAAACCCCGCAATGGCTGGGGACTGAAAAGCACTAATACAGGCTAGCTAACATTGCATCGTTGGCGAGGTTTTTATGAACATGAACGTTGCTCGCATTTATAATGCATGTGAAACAGCAGGTATATGCCAGATAGGCAGTAGCCCAACTTTCTGATGGTTCACGAGTTCGAAAGGCTGTCACGGGGCAGCTGACATGAAAGTGAAAATTCGGCTTCATAATAAATAGATAGCAATAAACATCGGATAACGAAAACAAAGACAAATATTAGTGATATGTGTCAGTGGAGAGTGTAAATGAAGTGAAGCAGAAGGTCAATAGCCCAACATCTAACAAAATAACTAATCATTATTATATTGGTATTGTCCCGCTAATTACGAATCTAAGACGACCAATAGCGATCTAAGATGATTTACTCGGCGTATAGCCGGTAGTAGTGGTAGAAATTTTACTATTGCTTTAGTGGCACACTGCCTACATCGCGCCAAACTATTCCTGTGTTCAACCACAGGCTCGTGCGACGCTAGGGCGCGGAATTTTTCTTATTTTATATAAAAAAAAGAAGCTGTAAGAAGGAAATTATTTTTCATTTTATATAGGCATAGTATACGCCATTCACAAAGAAAAGGGTAGAGACGTAGTTGACGATACCGTAGCATTTATCGTTATGGATTCATCACAGTTTGTGATAGAGGTCTTATCTGATAAGAACAGTTTTAAGAGCAGCAGAAAAATAATAACATAACATAACAATGTGACTACAACCACAAAATTTTAACTTCGCTCAGCCACGACACACTCCGGCCTCTACCACACCAATGCAACAAGCAACGCAACAAATTTGTTGCACGAAGAAAGTTAAAGTCGGGTACAGCAATCTACTGTCCCCACCGACGTAACCCAAATCGCGCGACACACTGTGCACTGCTTTTGGTCACAATGTCACAGGTAACATTACCCTGCGCAAAAATAGCATTGCATCGCTTGTCGTGTAGGTGAGGACGAGGCGTAGATGTAGTGTAGACGAAGACATCGTACTTCTAGTGCTGTTACCCAGGAAGAAGGGAATGTACAGCAACATTTTCAATTGGTAACGAAAGAGAAAAAACTTCATAACTTTCGAAGGGTTGGTTTAACAATATGCATAGGTATTTCTTCACTCGTAACAACAAAGAACAAAAAGTTACAAGAAAAAAGAACTTAAGGAGTGTCTTTTGTGAACAAACGATGAAAATATGCAACTTGATAAAAAATTGTTACAGTCGCACGCATGGTCACTAAGCTAGGATAACAAACAACTAGCTACTTTCAAAGGAAGAATTGAGTAACTGTGAGAAAAGATATATATATATATATATATATATATATATACTATCAACATCGGTCGATGTACTGACTGGTCTAACGTAGTTACTTCGTAGATGTAGCAGGAGTTGTATTTCCCAGGATACGGTAGGGCATAAAATATAACAAGCGGTAGACAGTAACAAAATTAACAAGAAGGGATAAAGGAGATGGCAAGGTACAGGGACTAAAGAGCAAACGAACCACAAATTACGCCACTATATTCGTAGTTTGAACCTCTCTGGAGATAGTACGCACTGATCAAAATACAGGGAGAAAGAAGTAACATGCAACTTGTCAAGAGAATCGTGAAACTCATAGAACAGGGCGCTTCCAGATTAGATCAACACGCAAGGGTATAACAATCCGGGAAACAAGTGACAGAAAATCTTCAGTAGGAGCATGCAAATGGAAGTAAAGTGGGCGAGGAGAGGCAGGCGTCCGCAGGCTTCGCTGCCAGCCAACTGCGTCCTGAAAGTGGGGGAGGGGGAGGAAGAGCGGAAGGAGGGATATGCAAATTTTATCATATGGTGCATCATATGATCCCTCCCCCCTCCTCAAGGGTCGACGGCCCCAAACTTGCGCTTCTCATATACAACCTCCCCTATTTGGCACTAAGGCCGGGTAAGTGCATAGTCAGAGCCACTAGAAATAGTATTAGAACCAGCCCCCACACCTCTGCAAGACATCCACAGCACCCTCCCCGACAACCTTGAGGTAACTAAATCGCACGAGGCCTCGTACAATGCAGCACGTGACAAAAAGCAACAATGCTGAGTTTACAGGCATGCTCACTTTAGTACAATTACGTACCAAAGTAATATTGCCATGTAGTAAAGCAGGCCAGTATGGTTATTCTTGACAAGCAGTCAAGTTTGAAAGGGCCCATGAACTTCCTCAGTGTAGATTAGTCCCGACACTTCTCCCAGTATGAGACCTATACCGTATCGTGGGCAATATCAAGATATAAAATCCATAACTGGCGTAAGAATAGATGCCGGCAACATGCCTACGAGGGATCATAAATTGAAGGACAGTAATAGTAGTAGAAGTTTTTACTAGTGCTTCAGTGGCAAACTGCCAATATCGCACAGAACTATTCCTGTGTTTAATCACAGGCTCCTGCGCTGCTAGGGCGCGTAATTTGTCTCAATTTTATACAAAGTAGTTCTAGGAGATTATTATTATTAACTTTTACATATAGTATATGTAATTCACAAAGAAACGGGCAGAGCCGTAGTTGACGATAGCATTTATCGTAGTGGATTCATCACAGTTTGTGGTAGAGTTAACATCTGACAAGAAAAGTCTTAAGGGCATTTCTATTAAATTGGCCGCGAGGTCCCTCAGAAAGCATTCCTCGATGGACGGAGTCAGCATCCCGACCATGCAGGTCCGGATAGCAGTCCCTCCGCTCGTTGGAGAAGGTGGGACATTCGGCCATCAAGTGCAAGACAGAGAGTGGTAAGACGCAGTCGTCGCAATAGGGTTGCGGACACCCCATCCGCATATAGTCGTAAGTCTCGTGTGCCCAATACGTAGGCTGCACAGTACGACGTCCATTCGGCGGTCGTCGCTACTTGACGAGTGCCATTGTCGGATGGTTTCTTTAATTATTCGAAATTTATTATTTCTCTGCGCCAGCCACTGGGACTGCCAAATTGAAGGACAGTAAAAGCAACAATGTCATTCTATAACTTGTGAATATCACCAACTACGAAAGACATCTGTTATTCTGTTTCACTCTGCGCACTATATAGTTCCACACCTGCCTTTCCAACTGAATCAAATATTTAGTACGACAGGAGAAAAGACTCTCAGGAAACTAGTTATGAAATGGGTTCATCAGCCAATTGGATAATCCGAAAACATCCCTACGCGATACTCAAAGAAATCGAACGCACTATCTAAAAGCTGTTGAGGATCTAATGCACGCTATTTTCTGATATAACGTTTCTAGCAACTGCAGTGTAGCATGCTTACGCCAATTCCTGCCCATACCTTTATGTTTGCTACTTCAAACAACTGAAAAACTCGGCATATCTTCATAGTATTGTGCAAAATAAAGCATACAAACCATTAATGTGGTCTAAATTTTGCATTACGCTCTAACCCACCGAGCGGCGAGTGTCAACTGTACTAGTTTCAAAGACTTTTATGCCTAGAGGCAGAGACTTGTGAGCGCATTTTAGGGCTAAAAAAACGTTGATTTTGTGTCAAAATATTGACGAGACAATATATGTAATTAACGATAGGACTCCATAGCATACCGTACAGTGAAACTGGATGTAGAAACAGGTGGCTAGTCTTTTAATAACAATAAGTACACATCACTACAGTATTTTCATTCAACAAAGTCAACTTTAGTTAGCAACCAAACTCTGTTAGGTCAAAGGCAGTTCCGTTAGTCAGGCACAGCAGTACACTCAGGATCTTCTGCTGAATGAAAGCTTTTCATTCCCTGCGCAGGTAAGAGCTCTACCCTTTCCTGATACTCTTAACTAAAGCCAGGAATTTATAACAACCCTGTTAGCTACATCACGGAGTCATCGATTGGGTCAGTTACATTGGGAGGAGCTAATCTCATGAGCTTTAACGTGTTTCGGAGTTTTCACGCGCATTAGTCGCTTCTCTGGGTCGAGTTTGACGTTAATCCCAAAATAATTGCCCTGTAAAAAGATGAGGTTGCGGCCAACTCACTTGTAGTCGGCTTGGGATGTAGCTATGTCTCAAACGAGATCAAAAGAACCAAAAACTACGCTTACGATTGAGCTTCCATCAACAAATTTAAGCAAATGAGAATGGCGTATCTCGATGGAAGTCAAAACCGAGGAAACTTCTACACTACTGATACAATGAGAGCATTGCACACATAGTGATGCATATAGGACTGCCAAAACATGTTGCATGAAAAATTAGCACGATGCAAACCAGAGTCTAGCAGGGCATACTGACTGCTAGGGTTTGAATTATCACATGGAGAGACACGCTACAAGCCTAGCCTCCAACCGTGGCCCAGCACAACCTTCCACTGCAACAGTCAGTCACACAAGAGTGCTTCACACCAGACAGGGAGATGCTAAAATCCAGACGCAACACCGCACACACTGCTCTCAATTCAGCCACGCATCTGTTCATGCTAAAGAGGGCTGCAGAAACTCAACGAAATTACAGCACAAGAAGGATGTTCACACTATCTAAAATACAAAGAATACCGTTAGATGCTTGTGAATATATCGTAGGCTGGTCCCACGTTAGAAAGACACCCCGAGTCATCAAAAGGCAAACTCGTGATATAATGGCACTTAGCTTCACAACCAAAAGTGTACTTGTGCAGCAAATTGTACGGAACGAAATCAACAAAAATGATTTGGAATCAAACGGAATGATAATGGACAAGGTTGTCATAGTAAGTACAGTAGTAGGAAAAAGCATCAGGAATGTATAAGTTATAGATTAGGCATGTGAATCAATTCTGCTTCTTCTTCAAATCAAACATTAAGTGATACTTCAATAATCACCAATAAGAGGAACCGTAATAACACACATCTTACATGAGTAATTACTGCTGGAATACTCTTCTCCATTCTCTATATAACCTAATATTAGTGCTATTCGAATATGACTTGAACGCGACTGAAGGGGCATCACAACAAATGTATACATTTTTAGTAGGATATAGTCTAGTGATGCAGTACATCCACCCATACTATTAAAAAAAAAACGTCAGTTATCACAGAACCAAAAACCTTACAAATCAGGGTCTTCTGCAGCGCAAGCATACAGTGAACAAAAGCTTCTGCAGTGACGATGGAAGACCGAAATGACGGTACACTACAAACTACCTATTTGAGAACTTCACTGATAAACATCAGTATCCCTTTCTACAATAGTCGTAACTTTAGGACGTACAGCAAGTACAACTTGCATAACGCGGCAGAGAACTGCCATACAGCCATGACCCAATCGGAAATTTAGAGGCATTTATCGGCTGCCTCTCAGTAAATAGTGAAGGCATCCGATAACATCGGATAAATGCCAATAAATTTCAGATTGGGGAATGATAGGAGAGCTGCCAGGCAACCGAGTCTGATCAATCCAACTTTTGTACACATAAGGAATTTGGAATGAATGATTCCTTGGTAGTTACAGCACCGCATTGATGTGTTCATCTAAAAAATAACCTAAACAAAAACGGGATGACATGCTTCAGGCTGTTTTAGTATTAGGTCAGCCTACAAACTAAAGGAAACGCTCCAGGCAATGCTGACACCGTCATAGACTGATTATAGATCATTAGTAGCTAGTATAGATAAATCATTAGTAGTTGTAGGAGAATGAAGGATATCGTATAGTTTCATACCACCCAAAGAACACCAAAGATGCCATGCAGATAAGAGCACATTGGTAACTTATGTTATCAGTAGCACTCCCTAACTACACAAGCAAGGCAATATATTATTGTCCTTTAGTAAGCAGCACATAAAGTATACACTAAACAGTGACAAGAAAAGTCGACTACAGGCTGGTACGGTACCAGCATCAAGAAAAAAATTAAATATCTGCCAACTAAGGGCAACCGTCTACATACGTCAATCATACGCAACTATGTGCTAACAATAGTATATACAGAACAGGCATGAGCCATACGAGTATAAGAATGTCTTCTTGTTCAGGCAAAACACTGACCTCTTCGTACAACTGACATTCATGGGTGAATTTGCCACACAAAATCCTCTTTGGCAAGAAAAACGCCGAGGGAACACCACAGCTACTATATCACGTCAGACTAGGACGACTTTTGTATTCCTGCTCGCCACATTATCTTCAGAATTGGGAAAACTTTGTTTTAATCTTTGCCTCACGACCTAAGTTTCGTCACAATATTTTCATTGGTTTAATCTATGGGCAGCAATTAGAAGTGGATCTAAATATGCCAGCGTACTCATTCACTGACCAGTGATTGCTTTACACTTGAGCAGCACGGTGCTTATAGTCCAATTCAAAGTCAAAGCAGGCAGCGCTCCCTACATCAGCAGCTTATCTTCTCCCACCAATTGCTGCTGTATAATGATTCAGTGCTCTTCTCGCAACACCATATTAGCATGAGCTTGAAATTTCTGAAGGTAATTGTGATCTCTTGAAATGCGAATTTTGTTACGAGCAAACTAAGGAGGCGAACCCTCGAGGGTTCTTCACCCCTACGCGTGTTACAATTTTACGAGCAAATTTGGTTATTGCATCACAACGCCTCACTGCTTGTAATTAGGAAACAATTGGGCTGATGCAGCGTGTCATGTCAGCATATAGAAAGTAAACGACTTGCATCGACGTGCTACACATAAGAAGTTTAGGATGTGGCAACAAGTCTCTTATTAAGCCAAGCATCAGGAAACATAAATCGTCGCGTTGTGAAGCGAAATCGATGTGAAATTCAATAAGTATTGTAGGTACTGGGATAAATAGTGTGATGTTTTACATAGCTCCACAGAAATAAAGTCTTTACTTTTCTATACTCAATTTTATGGATGTCAAGCTCTATGTTTAGTAAATGATCCAGGTTGGCATTAATAATTCTGTCTCAAATTGCCTACGAACACCTGTGGAGTATAGCTACCTCATGTAGAGAGGCGCAAGGTGTTTCATTAAACTTCGAATAAATACCTATAAGTCGTTCTAACAGTAGCATATTTCCAAACGAAATCACTGGAACTGCGGCAAGCTGATAACAATTTGCTACTTATTCATTACCATGAAGCTTGCCAGTCTTTCGTTTCCAATATACATCGAGGGATGTGGTATGGCGTTACCGGATCGTTCTATCTGCTAGCATTACGGTACATTTTAAGACAACATATGAGTGAGACTATTCATCAGAATTAGGCCACTAAAAATTACTGCGGACAACAACAGTCCTTTGCTAAAAGAAAAAATCGAGCAAAGTATCAAAAGCGAGTGGTTCAGTTAAAACCAACACATGACGCATGCATAGCATCACTGCAAAAAACAAGACACCACTGGAATGCTTCTCAATACGAAACAGGAGATACACTAGTTTGATTTGATGCTTCTAGAGCAACTTATCCTATCTATTACACATGTTACATTAACTCTTTTGCAGGCAGTGTTAAGAGCAGCTTGAGTTAGGATAACCCCAGAGACAGTAGCTTGCCTGTACAAGAGTAAAGAGTGCGCGTCCACAACATAAGAATGGCACGTTAATATGTACGGAAGGGGTAGAGGCGCTGTGAGGTCCTTAACTTACCAGTAAAGATGACAACTATTGCTGTTTTGACGTAATTTTCAGATCAAGGCATATTCTCTCAAGAGTCATATCACGGTTACCAATGCAGTTCTATTTGGCGACAGACAGTGCAGGGCCAATTCTAGGTTTACGGATATCGATGCATGATAACTTGATGGAAATTGAAATTCTAACATCTGAATATGCAACACAAAAACCAGATCTATATTTTTTCCTCTTGCATATATTTACATTTTTAAGCTTGTATTTCACAATCTAGGTAGTACAGAGCATCAACTAAGCTAAAATCAAAGTACCTAAAATCGTTCAAGGAATTTCACGTACTTTTTAACTGAACAATGGGGTTGATGTTAGTGGTTTATAGGGCATTGCCAGGGAAATGACCGCGCTTACAAGTAAATTTTGGAGTATTTGAAAAAAAAAGTCAAAAGAGTGCTGATATTTGTTAACAGTCCGTGTAGTAGGACATATAACCCTATCGTACTTGGGAAAACATGGTAGTATAAAATTATCGTATGAAGCAAAGAAATAGCACAATGGAGCATTATTTCAGTTAGAACGAAGTCACCCGTGGTGTATGTGATTCTGTATTGCTACTATTACTAAACATTACTTTCACATATCACGATCGTAGGAAGTTCATTGTTGTGCGAGTCACGAAAATGGCACTGGCTTGTTACTGTAGCATGATATTGATATCAATTTCGCCTAATGATTCACAATATCATTGCTTTTGCCGCTCCTCTACAATACCACGGGGAGCATGAGGCGTAGGTAGTTCATTATCACGTGCATCAAGGGAATGATACAAGGTGCTATTGGGACTGAGAGGTCCGAGCTTTGTTTGCTCCGAAGCTTCAGCTTTGCCAGCCTCCTGCTCTTCACAACACGCAGACCCATTCACCTCATCATTGGCAGCCTTGAGGGTTGTGTCGGCGCTGCCACCATTGTAGGATGGGGACTCTTCTTCGACACCGTATATTTGTGCGTTATGCTGAATCGAGATTCGTTTCTTAAGTAAATGTTGACCAAACTGAAAGAAAAAATATGTGTATGGATTAAATTCGAGTGGAATGATCCCTGAAACGTAATAAATCCTAATTTAATTAGGAGTGGGCTTTTTGGCAATTGGTGCAGACAATATTTTCTAGATTTTTATAGAAAAAAAACTTTCATTTATAGTAACCCACGTAGTAACTAAAAGAATACATAAAAATCACACCTTTGGACTGACCCCTTGGAGCCGTCGTCACAGAATTTGAAGAAAGTACAACATAGCGCTCAGCAAATGGTAGTTGTCAAGGATTGAATCAGTATCAACAGAGGTCACAAAGAGAAAAGCGTGAAAATTCCCAGGCACACCGAGGCCAGAGAGCATTTGCACCCTAAAGAAATACTCACGGGCACTTGAGGTTGCTCTGAATCAAACGACAGTGACCGCGGCTTATGAGAAGAACTAATTACAGGGGTCGTCTGCTGACTGCCGGACTGAGGACCCTCAGGAATGGCTTCAATCATCGTCTTCTGACTAGCTGACTTCAACAATGGTGCAAAATTTGGAGTAGAATGACTCCTGCTAGGAGTTTTATTCGAAGGAACGAGAGACTTTTTACGGTCAGACCGCAAGAACTGCCTAAAGAGCTCATTTGAATCGGGAGCCTCGTCTTGTTTCGGGAAATTAGCATTGGGCGTAGAGAACACAAGAGCAGATGAATTGGTATCATCCAAATCTTTGCCATCTCCAACGCTGGAAAATAATTTTTGATTGACTGCAGCCAAAAGAGCGTCCGGAGAATTGCGAATTTCCTTGGCAAGTTTGACAGGGGAGGTTTTCCTAAGCTTGTCCTTGAGCAGTAGCTGAGGTAAGGGACCCTTGTTGCTACTGCTAGTGTTGCCATCGTTAGAAGGTGGCGACTGCCACGCCTCACAGTCCCAACGGCTCCTGCAAAAATGTAAACAGAATGTTAGGATGTAGCAATATAGAATCCAATACGCACCACGGTACTTTGCTGTCATCAAGGGAAGGTTGCTTTGCTAGCATACCAAGCAAATACCAAACAGCACTAATTTTCGGTGAAACAAACGTGATCTAGCTACCTACCACTGCTGCAGAGTAGGAGTCGGACACATTTGGCGGTCAACGGACGAAGTTTGTTTGAGTCAACAACTGAATGAACCCAGGAGTCGGACGTGGCCGGGGGTCAGGAATCAGTGTTGCAATTTGGCTGGGCCGATGAGTCGGAGTTCTAGCACACGAAAATGGGCCTCTTTTTAAGAAAAAACGGAGTGAAGAGTGGATAGGAATAGGTCTTCTTGCGGTCCTAGGAGTTGGGAGTCGGTCAGAAACTGGCGGGACCCAGGAGTGGGACTTTGTCCACACTTCTCCTCAGCTCTGCTGTCCACCACCCAGCTTACAGAGGTGTAAGCAAAAGCGTAATTCTACAATAACAAGTTCATCACTTGAATTATTTCATTATGTGTGTCCTCAGAAAAGCGGCAACACCAAGTTATTGTTTTCGTTGTTCAAAACATAATATAAACTGAAGCTGAAAAGGTGCGAGCAAGGCTCTGTGGAACGCATAAGACAGTAAAATATCTGATTACCCTTTGCCAGCATCTGAGTCGCTGTAGTCTCCATCAGTATCATCGTCACGGTCGGGACTGCCGTGCACACTCTTGAAGCGCTGGCGCAGTGTGGCGGCGAGAGCAGCGCGGTAAGAATCCCCAGGTACACAGCTGTTGGAGTTCTTCTTGGGTCCAGGGGAGCTCCTAAGTACAGACACAACATTTGCTATAGCTAAATAAGACACAAGCAGTTCATAACAACATATAAGAGTAAGACATTATTTATTAACTACATATCACAAAATCTTTAGTTCAGCATAAATGATATGCACTAGATGAACTAGCCTATTTATTGATTCTAAGCTAAAAAAAAAAAAAATTACCAGAACTCAATTTCAATTAGACTTAGGCCTATGTACCTATTTTTCTCACTCATTCTTGCTAATATAACCCAATGAAACTTTGGGATAAATATGGTAATAATATAACTTCGAACATTTAGCCGAATTGAACATAATAACACTCAACAGAAACTCTCCAGGCAAATACTGTAGTAGAATTTGCGGTGTAAACTAAATTACCTAATAGGCTACACAGTAAAGCACAGTTTGAAATGAACAACACATAGCTACTGACCGCTGCACTTTCCTTAGCTTCGTACCACCTCCCTTGATGGCATTGATGACACTGCTCCATGAGTCAGGCTGCGCCTTCGGGGCGCTGTTGACTTCAGTCTTAGCGAGCTGCCCTTGTTTGTTAGCCAGCAGCTGCTGCAGGCTAGCGCCTCCAGTGTTAGCTGTGGTGGTACTGCTTGGTGGTGGTGGTGGGGGCATGGGAGGAGGAGGGGGAGGTGGAGCACAGGGTGTAGGAGGCGGGGGTGGGGGCGGTACAACAGAAGAGCGCCTCGTGCCAGTAGGAGAACTAGGAGGAGTAGGAGGAGGCTTGTTTCCCTTCTGTTGGTTCATAATTTGGCTAATGGTGTGCTTGAGCTGCTCCAGTTGACTTTCTAGTGATTTAATTTTTTCCAGTGCTGCAGGGTCTGTGAAGGGTAAAGTTGACTCCAGACCTCTTTGTTGGATGCCATCCACGTAGGAGTCATCCATGGCTGCCTTGGAACGTCGCCGCTTGGAGTGACCTTTGCGCCGCTTCTGTTTCCCCGCAGCCTCACTGACGGCCATACTCCTGGCGCTCGTGATGCTCTGCCTGTCACCTTCTGTGTCATCATCCAGCAGGTCATTGTCCACACAGCTGGACGTGTCGTCACTGTCTAAAAAGTGTGCTGTGCTGAAACCAGACTCATTGCTGAACCGTGAAAGGTTGGAGTTGCCCTCTGATCGGAGCAGCTGCGGCCTGAAACATGACATAGGCACGGTACTTACAAATATGGAAAACAAACAGTCCTTATGTAAGCTGCACAAGCTGTCGATTAACTTTTACCGCTTTACATTTTACCAACATTTAGAATCAGTAAAATCATATGCATAGTTTAGCCACTCTATCCACACTAAAAATGAAAAAATTGAGGAAAAAGGGTCACTCTCAAAAGGAGAAACCTTGTTAAGGCACTGAACATTGTGGTTCCACTAATGCAAGGTTCACCAGAAAGGTGATAGGTAGCACCCTATCCTGATAACCTGTATTTCCCCTTATAGCTAGCAGTCACCGAAATGCAACATCTGTGATTCGTTCTAATAGAATGCATCAGATATTGAACAAAGACTACAAAGAAATCAAGCAATGAAATTTTAATTTAAATAATTCCATCTCAACTGGTCATTTGAACAGGAGTAATGTTTTACCTTTTGAAAGCAAACAAACTAAATTTTGTAAAAAAAAGCACAAAATACAGTCTAGAGTCAAATGATCAGGTTAGGTACTCTGCCAGCTTGATGTCAGAGGCAAGCAGCACATCTTTCTTTCAAGCTACAGTCATATGTACAGCACAACTAATCACTCTTAAGCTGATATCATTTGTATAAAAAATAAGACACCACAAACCTGTAATGCTCGGGATGGCTTTTGAAGTATAGGTGAGACCTGTCCCCAGGCACAGGAGTACGTACAGAACGAACACTGCCTTCAAATAGGGAGTCACTTGAAGCACTCAAGCTATTCATAGACACGAATCTGTACACAAACCATACATACATAAATATATATATATATATATATATATAAATGAAAGCTACAGAAAAAGATTTGAATAAGAAAATAATTTCTGTTAGCATATAGAAAAGCCTACAATACTTCTCCTTACAATAGTGTTCTCAGAATAGTAAGGCATATTATTTCAAAGCATGTCAGATTAGTAGCTACTTTGTACGAGAATCAAAAAAGGGCTAATACATGACCAAATAGAGAGAATGCCTGGGTGGTGTGAAGATAGTTTTAGAATATGAGGAAGCTAACAAGTGATAGCAACAACGCAATTTGTTTCCACAGCTACTTGAGAAATGAGCTTGCTGACGAAATTAGTTAAATTAACTATGCTACAAGGTAGGAAGTTATTGCTCACCGCAAGTATGGTCTCTGTAGAGGAGCTAAAGGAAGCAACGATCCAACAAGCCTTGCAAAGGACCAGAGACGTCTTCTACGGCGCTTCTCCAGGGCTTCATCTTTCTCAGGAACTGAAGCTCCACAAAGAAAGACTTGCCACTGTGAATGTAAGTTGCCAGTACATACGTGTAACAACCAAATATGAAGAAAATTATAAGAAAAGAAAGATGAACACATACTAGTTATCTAGATACTTTATGAGTCACTCACCAGCTTCACAAGCCATAGGCTACGAGCAAATATCTCAAAAGATGAGTGCCACAAATTGAGATGCAAATAGGCACGGTATGAAGTTGAACAAAGTTACATTCACTTCTGAAAAGACTGCTGCTGGGTCACTTTTCAAGATGAAAAGAAAGTTAAACCTAAGTGGATGGGCAAACAGCCACTCCACAGCATGAAGCCTTTTTATTTCATCTTGATAGCATAAATAACACTACAGCAACCATTTCAAAGCTGAAAGCACACATTTTTTAAACCCCATTATTTTATGACAGTAATAAAAATAGAAGGCAATCTTGCAGGTCACCCCAGAGCCTACACACACTTCTTTCCATTAAGTACTGTACCTACCTACTGAGAGCAGGCTCACTCAGATAATAAAAGGAATAAAGTAGATTTTTTAAATATTGTGAGCTTTTGGCACAAATATTTATGAATTCAATGTGCCAGGATGCCAGCAACCTATACAGTTGAATTAAATCAAATTTTCATATACCTAATTGTTTTAACAATGTAGTGTCGACCGGGGTGAATGGTCGCACTTTGTACGATGGGGTGATTATTTGCAGAAGACTTTTCACCTTGTAAATGAAGAAACAGATGAAAATTGAATGCACCATCGGAAAGTCCATCTTTTTCTCTATAAAATGTATTCATTCATTGAAGATAGCTCAATTTTAATGAGTTTACTTACCGATGAAAAGTCACAGTTTCCCACCCCGAAAAACCTTTTTCTGAGTTGGGCGAAAGTCCCGCAACTTTGTGGCTGGACAATGAAGTTTACAGTGAAATTAGTTCAAATTTGGCAGAAACGTAGGTAAAGGACCCATACTGACTGTGTAGAAGCATTTTGCTGTAATCTCTCTGGTTCATTAGTTAAAATGAATTTAGTGAGTGAGATTATTCATCCTGATCTCAAAAATCTTATGGGGTGAAAAATTACACTGAAACAATTCCATTTTATAAGTTTTTCATGCTTCAGAAATCGGAATGCATAAATATTTCATGTCAAACCATTTAGCATCGTCTCTAATGCAACATCTAACAGATTATTTTTATTTGATACGTTATTAACCATATGTTGCGATTATTAGTGCAGTGCGATAATTCACCCCAGTGTAGTGAAATCAACCCGTTATGTAGCTACCAAGCTACCGACAAGTCCATCGAACTGTTTTCTTTTATTTAACCTAATACAAACGAAAGTACCTTCACACAAATCGGCATCAGCCTGCCTCAAAACATCTTATATAGCTTCCTAGCAGTTAGTTTTCATTCTAGTTACATCATTAACCATTTCTTACTATTACTATTGCAGTGCAATTTTTCACAACAGTGTAATGAAATCATTCCATTTTATAGAGAGTTGTCCACGGCACGGTTTTCCATTCACAAATTCAATACAAAAATTATATATCTGTACACAAATTGGCATGATTGTACCTTGACGCATCCTATATAAATGTGAAAAGTTTGAACTTCCTATCCCCAGTGGTTTTATAGTAATTTTAAAGTATGCAGAAAATGCAATCATTCACCCCAATCAATGCTATATTCTGTTGACGATAACACTGGTGCTGGAAAAAAATAGATACCTATTTCAATGATTTCCTACTGGGAAACTCCTGACTATAGATGAGCAAATCACAACACAAGCACAATGAAGCATTAATATCATGCGTTATATACTGCAACTGCACACTTAATTTTTTACCTACTAGCTATGACACAGAACATATGGTAAACTAAAAAAAAAAAAGTCACTCAAAGAATTATTTCACCAATAAGATGAAAGTATGCAGCAGATGTGAAAGAGCAGTGTGAGCACCTCTTTAGTTTTATTATTTTAATACAATAGTTAGCAACACTGAAATGACAAAGGTTCAAACAAGTTTATACAGTAGATAGCTACCTGATCGTGGAAGCGCGTGAATGTCTGGTCAGAGAGACAGAGGCGAACAAGCCACCAAGATACTTCCCTGACATCAAGGATGAGTGCCTCCACTGCACCCCTGGCCCCTTGAGATAGGAAGCATACAAAGGTACAGACACCATCTACTACCACCCGCACAACTGATCTGCTAGAAGGCGGAGTAGCACCTGAATTCTTCTTGGGACGAATAGCTTGGTGTGGAGCCGCTGTTGCACCACAGTGCTGATGAAAAGCTGTTCCAACAACTGCACTTGAAGTCTGTTCAACACCTTTGCCATTTTGGATGGTCAAATCTTGAGTAGGCCTACTATTTGATTCCAATATATCTTTGTTCTTCATTTTCACTGAATATTAAGAAATAAAGCTAGCAATGTAAATCATACACCTATGACATAGGTAATAGCATGAACATGGCAAAGGCATGCCTGAAATACCTGGTAATGAGAACAATAAGACTTGTGTACCGGTAGAGGTTATACAAATAGAAAAATCAAAAGTACATGTACAAGAAAACTAGAGCACTCTGAGAGCACATACCTCCACCAAGTGAGGCAACAGTAACAAAAAATTCAATTTGGCTTCAAAACCATAATTTGTTTGTATGAACTCCAAAATATAATTATATGTGCCCTCTGATGGTATTAACAGCTTATGCAATTTTCGTGAAGATCCGTTCATAACTTTTTGAGTAATGCTGCTAACAAACTTTATAACAAACATGGGTCAAACATACATGTCTTTTAATATTAACAAGAACTACTATAAATTTCATAAAAATCCATTGACAATTATTTCTAGAGTTCTTGTGCAAACAAGCATAGAATTAGGAACAGTGACAAATGAACGAACCAATAGATCACAAAAATTTGGTCATTTACTCTTTGTAGCTACAGTAAAACCCCTCTAATCCGCACAGCACGGTGGGAAGAGGTGACGGATTAGTGGGGATTTCGGATTAACGGGGTACTTACAAATCCGAAAAAACCTCTGTATTCCGCACTAATACGGATTAATGGATAGAGTGTTGCAACTAATTTTTCTCAGTGGCTCGCTCCAACAGAACACCCTCTGTCGGTAGCACCGACATACCCAAGGCGAAGCAGAGAGGGGTTTCATGGCCTCCCCCGAGTTGCTGGTGCGAAGGATCCTGAACTGAACTAAATTATTCTCTTGTATTTCGTGAT
>LQNS02000225.1:1343287-1356496 GCA_001587735.2 Parhyale hawaiensis
GTAAGACTCGTTGCTTATTGTTTTACACTAGTTTACTGAACATGTATTGTAATAGAACTATTGTATGAATACCTTCCTACGGGGAGAAATAAATGGGTTTTCTTTCTTTCTTTCTTTCTTGTATGTCTGTGTACAAAATGAAGGGTGATCAAAGAGTATCGAGACGCTGGCTATTAGAGACTGAGCTTGAGTGCAGGTTGACGTAGACTACTGGTGCTATTACTGACTGGCTAATGGAAGTATTACCCTTATTTGTTCCATGAGTACTGTTTACTACAATTGTCGAAGCAAGCGCATGTTCCTTTGCAGTTGCTATTGAAAGAACATCAGAAAGTGACTGCACTGCCATATTTTATAGTTACTGCAGATGTAGTTCAGATTTCTTTGGATAATGGTTAGGTTTGGCTCGCCCATCCTGTATTTATGAGGAGTAGCGCCTTAAGGATAACCCATAGGCAGAGCTGGGCAGTATCTAGATATTTTTTAGTATCTTAACGCAGTATCTAGATACTTTTCAATTGTGGTATTTAAATGCAGTATCTACATACATTTTACCGTTACCTGTATCTAGATGCAAGTATCTAGATACTTTTCAAGAATAGCTCTATTTGATCAAAATTTGCAAGTTGTCAACTCGGTGCTATTTTTTCCAACAAATGGTAGAAAATAGAATTATAAAAAACTGAACCCAATTGGAATATATTCATTGTAAACGCGAACTCAAAGTGGTACGGTACTAACACCGTCAATTGTCAATTGTTTTGAGTTATGCACAGTCATGAGCACAGTTATTGGCCCGGTGCAATAAAACATTCATATTGTTCTTAAGAAAACCTACTTTTGCTTAGCCTATCCTCACCTAGTGTATGGTGTCCATGGTGTCTTGCAGTCTGGAAAACAGGGAAAACTGAGGGGAAAAAACTCAATCNGGGGGGGGGGGGGGGGGGGGGGGGAAAGAGACCAGGAATCAATATACTCGGGAATTTCTGATGAGCAGTGGGTGGTGTTGATTTTTGTGGGGTTATCATTATGAATTTGGCGTTCCCCTAGAGCCTGAGCCATAGGAGGATTATTTGTTCTGCAGTGCCGGAGAAATGTGAACGACTAGTATCTAGCTTGATTTTGCAGTGAATCCTAATATTGTGAGGGTGATTTGTAACGGTTTCAGTCCCATTCAGCCTATAACCCATTGGTAATCAGATTAATTGAGAGGAAAATGGACAATCCGACATCCAGGGAGATTTAAGCAAAATCAGGGAATTTTTAAAGTCCCATTCGCTAGACACCATGGGTGTCACAGTCTGGGGTTCTTCTGATAAGACTCACCTAGCTAAACTACAGGACAAATGTGTGACGTTCCTTGCCCCACGGTTGCCTGCTCACCTAACTCATCGGTCTATGGGCTTTACCGTAGAGAAGGTGCGCGCGTATTTTGTTGCGGTCAAGCTCTTTCTTCATTAGAAGGAAAGTCATAGCTCATTTTTTTTTCGAAAAGTTCTATAGCTACGAGATAGTCCGTGGATATGGCACACGGGCCGTACCTAATTCATTACATCGTAGATCTGTTATTCTTTGGAACATGCTACCCATTGTACTTCGTGACCTCGATGACGCAAACTCATTCAAAAAGCTCTTGAAGTGTTTCTTATTAACATGAATTCTGGAATTGTACCTAAATCATAAATTTTCTCAATGTGTAGTTTACGTCTCCTTTTATTTCATAACTCTATCAACTCAATACTGTTATAGTTACTCTCCATTTCTATCACTGATGATCTTCTTCCTCTGAGTAATTTTGAGATTCCTTTATTTGCCCGTATAGTTTTAGAAACTAGCAATGGGCTTGAATTCATTGCTACTTTTATCATTTAACATTCTCACCTAGCCAAGTGCTTCCAGTCAATGTTCCATTGGTTGCGCTAATGTTTGATAACTGCTGCTAGTGTGTACTGCTTGAGCTCCAGCTACTTTATAGTTCGCATAACTCAAGTTCGGATGCCCTGGAGGGACGTGGTCGAAGGTGTCTGTTGGCGCCCCTAAATGTTGTACTTTAATGAATGTTATGAATACAATGAACATTATTATTGTTCTTAAAATCTTGTGCAGGAGGTTGGAATGAAAGTCGATTGCATACAATCATTTATGTATTTTTACCTGTTCTTTCTAATGCAGCAATCAGAATTGTGATGATCGCTGTCGTGATAAGAGGGTAGTGCGGGTTCAAAATTATTGACTCTGTTAAATATTTTTGTCCATTCAAGGTGTGTGCGTATACTGCGTATTTCTGCTTTGAAGTCTTCCTACATATATATATTTTTAGAATTTTGTATTCAAATGATATTTCATACTAAGTTTGGTATTATTCCCTTTTTGATAATTGTTACAGTATATTTTCATAGAAATAAGGGATTATTGTGACTATGAAAGTTATAGAACACAGTGAAGACCTCAGGAAACGTGTTCTAGCTTATCATGTTTAGGGGGAAGGCTATGGTAACGTTTTCAAAAGGTTAAACATTCTAAAGTCAACTGCTCGAGCTATAATAAAGAAGCATGCCCAACAAGGTCATGCAAAAAAATAATATAGGACGTGGAAGAAAAAGGGTTGTGTCTGAGAGAGCAGAGCGAAAATTTTTCAGGTATTCCAACCAAAACGCTAGAGCCACCTCAAAAGCCATTGTAGATGCTCAGTGTGACCCTGGAGCTTATGTATCTCGACATACAATTGGAAGAGTTTTTAAGAGAGCTATTTTGGAAGCTTGTCGTTTGAGAAAGACCCCATTACTCAAACCTGTAAATCTAGAAGCAAGAATGGAGTTTGCAAAACGTCACATTAACAAAAGTATTGCCTTCTGGAAGCTAGTTTTACGATCGAACGAAAAAAAATCTAGCTCTTTGGGCATAATAGTGTTTCAAATGTTTACAAGAAACCTGCCGAAGTCTTCGTGCACAAGAACACCGTACCAACAGTGAAGCACTGCTGCGGAGGTTTGATGTTTTGGGGATGTTTTGCTGCTACTGGACCAGGACATAGTGTGAAGGTCAACAGTATTGTGAAAAAGAAAATGATGTAGAAATTCTGAATGAAAACTTGAAAGAATCAGCACAGGAACTGTCAAGCTCCACGCAGTCGACGTTGGTGCTTTATGCAGGACAACGAGCCGAAACATTCAGATAAAAAAAAAATTAACTAGGAAGTGGCTGGAGAATAATCCACTATATAATTATGCACAGTTTTGGTCACTCCGCGCTTGCTTGCTTGCTCGCTCGCTCGCGCTTTTGGTTGGTCCTGCCCTCCGTGACGCTGATGAAGATTTAGATAAGAGAAAATTCATATACTGAAAAACCAGTTGAGATTCGATAAAATTTCAGCCCTTGGAGATACGTATAGCTTCTTAAATGTATGGTCAAGACTGGAAATACCGCATTTCTGAATCTGAGGTCATCTCAATAATTTTTATTTATTCTCGTTATATCGGAGCCCTACAACTGATGATTTTCTGTATGACTGTGTGCTGGCAGTAATGATCTCAATCTAGAGTCCAAAGTTAGAGTTTTTCTTGGTGGGGGGGGGGAGAGTTGCCAATCCACACCGCTGAGACTGGTTGGAATCTGCGTCGCCGACTTATGGCCATGGTGAGCTGTGTTCGACTTTTGAACCTCATCTAGTTGTGTGCTGCTAGTCCGTGAGTTCGTCTATTGCTAGTAATTGTCTCAACCTCGTCATGACTAATGTGTCGGACTTGATGATTGTGTCAGGTGGCTCCCCTATTGGCATTACAGACGACTCACATCTTCTTGTGTCCTTGGACTTGAACCAGGATGTTCCTGTGTTAGACACCAGGAGACGGGTGTTCGTTAAAAGCAGGGCTAACTGGAAGGCCAACACTGGTGCAGCAAGGGCGTTACCTTGGCGTCAGTTTATTTGCAGTGAAGGTTCTATCTCTGAGCTGAATGACTTGACTGTGTCTATTTTGTAGAGGTTTGTCCCTAAAAGGACTATTCTAGTGAGGTCTCAGGACAAATCGTGGTTTGACGACCAGTGTTGGTTATTTTGAGAAGCTAAACAAGTTTCTTATCGGGCTTTGCGGCGTTCGTGTGTCTGAGAGGGCGCAGCATCGTCAGAGGCAGCGTTTCAGGGAATCTGCTGAGTACTGACCATCCACATCATTGGTGAAGTGAACTACGGGGTTCCGTTTTAAGTGCTGAACCTTGTAGGTCCCAGTAGTGGTATCAATGCTGATCCCTTGGCTAGAACGGAGCTGTTGTCAGCTCACTTTGACGGCAAGCCGAGCAAAGATGTGTTGCCATTTCCTGATGGATGTCATCCTGAACCTCGTTTGACCTTTATGACGTTCAGATCTGGTACTATTAGGGTGCTGCTTGAGGCCCTTGATCCTAATGGTGGTGTGGACCTGGTGGGCATGTTTCCTCTGTTTTATAAGCAGCTTGCTGGCGTTCTCGCCTCTTAGCTTGGCGTGAGCTTCTGGCGCCTGATACGGTTAAGAATTTTTCCCCATTGTTGGCGTAATGAGAATAGGTAGTACCCTCATTTTTAAGGGTCCAGTGTCACCCCATGTCGAAACCTACCAGGCCATTACGCTGACGCCCATATTGTCGAAGGCGTTCGAAAATTTGCCCGCTTGTTAGCTTGGTCGTATTGTTGGAGCTACGGGTTTGCTGCTTGCTGGTCAGTTTGCGTACAGAACTGGTTTGGCTTGTTGTGACGCATGCTTGTAGGCGTCACACTGTTTACAGTCTGCGCAGGAGTGCGGGTCTGATGCACGCTTTGTAGAGTCGGACTCTTCTGCGGTGTTTGACAGGGTCAAACACAGGGTTCTATTGTACAAGCTGGAGTCATTTTGTGGGGGTGGTAGAGATCTATCAATCATTCGTGATTTTGTTTCTGAGCGAAGCAGAGCGTGTCTCTTGACGGTTTATTGAGTGCCTCATCGGTGGAGTCTGGGGTCCCTCAGGATAGCGTACTTGGCTCGCTGCTGTTCGTTCTGTATACTCCAGACATGCTCTCTTCCCTAGAGAACACAATTATCAACTATGCCGACGATTTCACTTTGATAGCTGTGCTACCTGCCCCCAGCAGGCGTAATGCTGTGGCCGAGTCTATGAATGGGGACTGTTTGACTGTTTACGTTTGGAATTTATTGCCGCCAGCGGCTTTCGGTCGTGTTAGCCTGCACGCATGTAAATCAGCTGTTCATCGTTTTCTGTTAGATTTTCTTTTGGCAGTTTGTCGGGCTTCCCCGTGTTGCAAAATGCTTGATTTTGGTTGTACTCTCTGTCAGTGGTAGCCCGAGCGTGATATGACGGGGATTTTTCTTTTCTAAGCGAGGTAGATGGAAGGTGGTACCGTTGTTGGAGATTTTGATGCTGTCGAGCATAAGCTTGGCCTATATGCATATTTTTTTGCTGATTTTCTTCGTAGCAGTTCAAGAGGCTCAGTCTTGGTCGGAGTTTTCGTTCCTCTGTGGTATCGTATAATCTATTTTGTTTATGCTTTGTTTCGATTAATCTCTTCGTACCACTTGAAATTTTACGTTGAACAGACGCTTTTTATATTCTGTTTACATTCTAGCCAAATTTCGCCCCCATCGGCTGGTAACCTTGTTACGGTAAGCCCCGAGTATTTTCGGTGAATTTTTTTCACTGAACTATATTTTCTTACTGTTGCTCAACATTTGAACAATTCCAAACTTATATCCGCGCCTTATCATGCTGATAGGAGTAACCCCCCCCCCCCCCCTGGATATTTTACTCTCCTAAACTCATGGCTGTAGAACTTGCATTTCATTAATGTAGGATCACGCCTGCCGGTATGAGACCTATTTTACGGAAAACCCTACATATACTGCGAACCGGAACAATAAAAAGGTTGAGCACAAGATTATTGCCGTTATTTGTGACGGCTGGGCCTCCAGTGATATTAATGTTTTGGAGTGGCCTTCCCAGAGCCCAGACCTAAATCCAATAGAGAGTCTGTGTAGAGCATCGACTTTGAGAGTAACGGAGAAAAAAATTAAAGAGCCTCACTCAATTAGAAGATTTTTATATGTAAGAGTGGAGAGTGCTTGAAGTTGGTGGAAAATTATAACAAAAGACTGCAGTAATTACTTGAGACTGATAGTCACGGAATCGATCGTTAGAAATATTGTGCCAATACTTTTGAAAGCATATTTTTTTCTGTTATTATCTTACTCATTCTTTGTACTAACACATTGCCTGTACAGCGGGACGTTTTTGCAAATTAATTTTACTCTCAGTTTTTATTAATTGGTGAAAACTGTATTGCCGTCTGTCCATGAGGTTTCATTGTGGAATTAAACCATGAATTGCTTTTACTAGCTACGAATTGCCGTAAAGCTAATGGTCTCGCTCGTAGCCTACTCTATAATTGTTAGTGGCGTGTGCAATAGTCAAAGCCTTACTTTTTTTTTGCAGGTTTCTCAACCATGAGCGACTCACAAGGAGTAGTGGACTTCTCATCTACCCAGTTCCACATGTCTGAAGATTCTAATTCGGAGCATCCCTTTAAGAAGTGATTGTCTGCTTCGTCAACTTTTTTAATTTTCGCTGACATACCAATCATACTCATGGCTTAGCTTAATTAGAGAATGCCAGGGTCGGCGTGGTTCACACGTACATCACACCATGCTCTCATAGAACAGATGTCATAAAACCTTTTTTCCCAGTAACGTGTGAACCCTACCTCAGAATACATGTATGAGTAAGGTTGGTTAAGATTAAGTTTATTTAGTTAAGAATAGAGTAGGTTAAATTAGAACATCATCGGCTGAGTTGATGACACACTATCCGAGTCTCTGGTAGGCTACACAATGTAGCATCACCCACTGTTTAATAAGTCAGCCGGGTGCTTTAAATATGATCACTCAGGCGTCAATTCCACTCACTGCCGGAATAAAGCAACCTACATGTTTCTGTGCAGATACTCTTCACATGCTCGAGTCATGCCATTTTTTTCTGGCAGTACCTTGTGTTCATTACGTTGTATTTGTTGCGCGCGTTTGGTGGATTTGCGCGATCGATCGATCGCACAAATCCACCAGACGCGCACAACATATTGATTCAATATAAGAATCGAGGACAGGTGTCAGTTGGGATGGTGACTTCAGCTCCAAAACTCTTCATCTTCCATAAATTAATTCTGGTACTGAGGGACAAGGNTCGATCGCGCTGCGCGTTTGGTGGATGTTGTAGGTATTAGGCCATAATTTCGGGTAAGTTGGACTATATTCGGGTTTAATGTCGGGTAGGTTAGGGGAGGCAAGGACTGGTTTTTTTGTTTTCCATTTAAAAATTTGAACGATCGACCAAACACGCAGCGCGATCGATCGCTCGATCGCACAAATCCACCAGACGCGCACAACATATTGATTCAATATAAGAATCGAGGACAGGTGTCAGTTGGGATGGTGACTTCAGCTCCAAAACTCTTCATCTTCCATAAATTAATTCTGGTACTGAGGGACAAGGCGAATGGCTAAAGACGCTTGCTTCATTGCATGGTACAAGCAGTGTAAGTTGTAGCTACTTTAGTTGGTATTGGTATTGTCCCGCTATAAGTTAGTTGGCATTCTTTGGCTAAGATACATGGGTACATTTTTAATGTTACTTATCTTCGTCGAACATAAATCGAGCCGGCAATACGGTATATCACACTCATCATTGTAACTCATAAGGTAAACAGGTATTAAGATATTTATACCTAATGGTCATCAATTAACTGTTTTTATACGTAACATTCCGATTTCCGTAGTGTACTTTCTTGCTCTCACAAATTGCAGCGAGCAGACCTGACGAACGGCTTCCTTTTGCGGTCAGAAGCGTAGAGTGAAAAAGCCTTTGTGTTTTGGGGGAATTTTTCTCTTTTTTACTTTTACTGATTTTACTAGTTAATGTCGACAAGTTGTTCGAACTAACTTATTATGCCATAAAGCGATCTTGTGCGATAAATCTACCTTTTTGGTCTGTATCTCTATCTTTGCTAAAGCAATGGAAAATGACATATTCTTTATTTCATCTCTAATACTTGCCTAGGGTACCTATTAACTAGGTAGTGAAATCACAAATTGGCTAAGTTGCCTTTATCTTCATTCAAAGCTTGCGAAATACTTCTATGGATGCGTAGGCTCCATCAATTTTCTCGTCACCGTCGGACTTGGTCAAACCCACTCGACTTGACTCCAGTCTCAATAGAAATGTGTTGGCCTCGCCAGTTTGAATCCTATTTCAAGTACTAAAAGAGTGCCGCATAGCCTATGCTAGAAACTGTTACGTATCGCCATTGGGGAATCTGAAGTTTCAATGGTATTCAATTAACCTTTAACCCCTGAAACTCAAGTCAATATGGCAGAGTCAGCACACTCGTCCGGCGTTAGGACTACTCAGATCTGAAAGATCTGCTTTCGTCGACCAATCGATGATGCCTAAATTACTACTGTTCGTTTTACGGACTATATAGGTACTAAGTAACTTGAGACTATAATAGTAATATTTGCAGTGTCTTTTATTCATACAGTGCTTTAAAGATAATTTAATCTACTTAGCCTTAAATTTTAAGTACCAAACGTTGATTTTGATCTACCTTTTCGGATGAAGTTTCAGGAGATGGTCATGAACCTAAAGTGCTCCTGACAGCAAAAAATTCATTCTGTTGAGCAGTAGCTGACTACCGCCTGGACCTCCTTCCTAAGTCACAATGGTTAATCAAACGCGTAAGATGGAACTTCCTGGCATTTTTCTTTCGTCCCACTTTGCTCCATTCCATTTCCATGTTCCTTCTTATTGCTTTGTTTTATCTGTTCCTTTCTCAACTTCTTGTCGTGCACATTGATCTAGTGTAGAATACCTTCGTGGAAGTGTTCTACATTTTTCTCGCCATTCTAGATGTCCCGTGTTTCTTCCTTTCTTTAATATCATTATGATTCGAAAGGGAGGCTTAAACCTTCCAATATTATGATAATAATATCTGTCTCATACCCTACTGAACAAAAACGTCTATGTTCCGTACATACCTATCATCAACCCCTGATTTATCAAATGTAGAGACCTGTTACAGGCAGTGTAAAGTAAGAAAAAACATGCTCTTCAATAGTTGCTGACAGAGCTTAATTTCTATTATTTTCTGAATCTATTGGCTTGTAGCCCGTTCCAGTTACAAATATTTCTTTTAATCTTTGCTACTTGTGCTTATGAAGATATTCATATCTTTTGTGGCAACGGATGGGAAGTACTAGCAAGCAATCTGGATCCCTAAAGAGATTTCCTGGCATGCCCTATCCTTTTTAGAACGTAAACAGGTGTGTTGGCCCCTGGATTACCCCTAGTGACTTATGCTTGCTGCTAGGGCTGTTGCATTTGGGCCGTAATTTCTGCTCTCAGATTAGTTTGTAAGGTTAGTAGTCCTGGCCTTGGGGGAGGGGGGGGGGTTGTGTCTGTGTACATCTCTCTTTTACAGCTCTACCATTATTTTCCTATTCCATATGATGAGGACGTTGCAAAAAATGATGGGTAGAATTTCCGCACCTGGTACTTTTTGAAGGGGGCATGGGAGGGGGGGGGGGTTAAAATTATCAATTGTGGACCGATTGTTCTGAAACTTGCTCAGAATATGTATATTTAAAAAAAAAAACACATTTTTCTCCCACAACTTTGTTGATTTAGGCCTTAGTTTTTGAGGTAGTTGGAAATATATACAGTGTAAATATATATGTATATTTTTGAAATTTCAAAAGGATAGAACTCGATGAGTTTTCATGCTAAAAAAATGACAGTTTTGGAATCCTTGAAGCATTCCTAACAAAACTATACAGCTGGATTTTTCATTTTCTTTTTCGTTGCGATCACTAACTAAAATATAGAGAAAAACAAAGGATTCGGTTTTGAGCTGTGATAAAAAAATATCATGAGGGCAAAAATGAAAAATCCTTCTCTATTGTTTTATTATAAATCTTTCAAAGATACCAAAACTGTCTTTTTTTTTGGCATGAAAACTGATTGAGTTCTATTCTTTTGCAATTTCCGAAATATGTATATATATTTCCCATTATCTCAAAAGCTAAGGCCTCAATCAAAAAACGTTTTAGGAGTAAAATGTGTTTCTTTTTCAAAAATACATATTCTGAGCAAGTTTCAGAACAATCGGTTCCCAATTGATAATTTTAAGCCTCCCTCCCATGCTCCCCCTCCCCTTCAAAAATGTGCCAGGTACGGTAGCTCTGCCCAACTTTTTATAATATCATATGGAATGGGAAAATGCATAAAGAGCTGTAAAGGAGAAATGTACACAGCCACCCCCCCTCCCCAGAGCCTGGACTATACAGTAGGTGGATTTTACTACTTTGCGCCTGGTTTTTCATGCCAGAAGGTTGCGCAGTGGGTAGCTGAGACTTTACAGTAGAAATGCCGCAGCTTCACTGCGCTGAAGAGGAAAGTAGGCGTTATTGTTGGAATCTCGGTCTGGTACGTGCGGTGGTACGACCGAGACTATGATAACAGTATTGTGCGGCAAGTCTGTGGTAGTGTAACACTCGATACTCTTCTGTGAAGAGAAATCACAAATTCAATTTACGATTATAGTTACCATGCTGAACTAAAACAAGTTTTTCATGTTGAATCTGTGTTTTGCTTTCATTTGTTGAGCAGCTGCAGCAGCATCTTTCTGGGTAGGGTAGAGTAGGTAAGTTCTCTATATTTTCCCTTCTGTTCTGCGAGCTGGGCCGCTGAATGGTGGATACCGACTCATCCCATATGACTCGTATCTGCTTCCGTGTACGAGGCCAGGGAAGGGACCCTCAGCACTGGTGTTTCTTCTGCCTCCTCCCCTTTTCTTTTTTCGCTTTCCAGAGGTGCTTTATGACTATATCTCTCAGTTGCTGGACCCTGACGTACCACTGGTTTGGGTTTCTTCTATGCTAATAGAACTTGTATAAGTGGAATTTGACCTCAACGTTGTGGTGCCGGCTGTTGCCGAGATTGACCTCTTAGATAGCTATAGGTCGTCAGCATATCGGAATTGAGGGAAAATATCGGTGTAATAATAACCGTTTGAATCTCGTCCGATGCTGTTACGAATGGCTATCTAGAAGTTACGTTTGATATAGATTCGCTATTGTAGCTGTGTCGTAAGTGCGCATCTCTACGAAAGAGTAGCTAAAATATTCAAGGTGTAATATACTCTAATAGTTGCGTTCAGTTTGTTTTCATTAGATGGGATTTAATTAAATTCTGAAAGGTTCCCCGTGATGAGTCCTGCATGCCTGCCAAAGCTTGTCTAATCCCCGATGTGGGCAATCGTGAACACCCGTTGAATCTCTGAATACCTCTCTTAGAATAGAAATATTAATATATTAGTTTTCTTACTTTCTTTCTATTCCTGCGGCAGGAGGTATATTGTTGTAGTACTGTGCAGGTCTTTCAATTGGCTACCACGTGTCATTTTGGAATTCATTGTCCTGCGAGATTTTGATACGTAAAGTACTAGAGTCTTCCTATCGGCCTCGTATGACTCGGGGGTCCTGCTGTATTGATATGAGTGAACTTGTCTTTGCGGTGGGTGGTACCGTTTTGATGCTACTGAAGAAGGGGGGTGTTTACGGTGCCATTATTATTATTAAATCACACCAGACTGGCGACGTGGGAACGGAGAAACTCCATGAGGTTAACAAACCGCCACGCAACCCGCCCAGCGGGTGAATAAAACTAAAGAATGAAAAAAAAAAGATCCGAGATCACAGAATAGCTCTGTGTGCAGATCGTTTAGAACTGCCAATACCCGCACCAGCAAAAACAGAGCCATCAAGACCATTCCAAACATCCACACACGATGGAAAGAAAGAACGGGAATACTGGCCCGTACGGCATTGTAACGGTTCCAAGGCAAACTCATGAGCACTAGTACGCCTAGTATACCTCACCCGAACAAATGGATCCGGAAGGAACTCAGACAGTGGATGACTGGGGCAGTTATAGATTTTATACAAAAAACAGACCCCACCGACTCTGCGACGATGCGCCAGATCACAAGGTACAACACCGTCCAGCATGAACGCACATCGACGAACCACTTTGTCTAGCAAACACAGATGGAAATCGGCTGCAGAACCCCAGACTACAGAGCAGTACTCCAGAATAGGAAGGACAAAGCAATTAAAGCAGCGACGTGTCAATTCTACCGAGCCAAACACCCTCCAAGCATGCCTCTTAAGACTAATTTTCTGCGATGCACGTGAGGCAACCGAACGAATGTGGGGCTCAAACGTCAACTTTGAATCAAAATTGACACCCAAGATTACCAATTCATCAACCACAGGAAGTGATACACCATCCAGTATGAGTGCAGGAAAAGGAGATGCCACAGTACGCGACCTGGACACGAGCATGGTCTTAGTCTTGCCCGCATTTAGCCTCATCCCCCACCTAGAACACCAGGAATCAATCATTTCCAAATCATGCTGAATGAATTCTGAAACCTCTAATCTATCACTAGGCTTATCGATAACAGCCAGCAAAGTAACATCATCAGCGTAACCAACACGTATATTATTAACAAGATGAAACAGATCCGCCGTATATACAATGAACAACAAAGGGCCCAGAACACTACACTGTGGAACACCAGAAACCAAATCCAAAAACTCACTCCTCTTTCCATCAACAACTACACATTGACGTCTGTCAGATAAAAATTGACTAATTACCGCGAGAACTGAACCACCAATTCTCATTAATCTCAGCTTATGGAGCAGCCCAAGGTAATTCACGCGATCAAAAGCAGCACTGAAGTCAAGCTGAACCAACTTTGCGTCGTGACCCCCATCAACAGCCACTGCAACAGATGAGAAATGTGAAGCAGAGCATCACAAGTTCCCAAGCCCTTACGAAAACCATACTGTGTTGGGGAAAGGACACCCTGCTTTTCAAGAAAACAACCCAATCTCGACGCAACCAACCTCTCATAAACTTTCGACAAAACAGGTGCGATCGAGATGGGTCTATAATCAGAGGTACGGGATGAAACCGAACTCTTCGGAACAGACGTCACATGGGCGACACGCCCAGCACTCCGGAAAAGAGCCCAGCCGCAACATTCGACGGAATACGGAAGCAAGCGGGGCTGCGAGCACACCAGCCACCCTCCGAGGAAAGAAAGGAAACATACCCGATGGATCAGTG
>LQNS02000225.1:1366827-1414893 GCA_001587735.2 Parhyale hawaiensis
CCACTAGTCTGTTATACCGCAATGAATGTGCTTATACACCTGTATAAGCTAACAGCCATCTCCAGTAGCCTAACACGAGATATTTTATGGGCAGTCCTATTTATACAAGTAGTTCATTGGGATATCATGGGCTAATAGCTACGTTGCGGTGCTCAACTTACTGCTTTCCTGCCCTGTCTTTCGTAGATTCATGATATGCATTGTTATTTATACCAGGTGGAATGTTGTGGACTCACTGCCGATGGTTACCAAGACTATGAGCGCAATCCTCTGTACAATTGCAATAACATGAATCAGAATCTTCAACGATGTTCAGTGCCTGGCTCCTGCTGTCGTCCACCTGACCAGCGACGACTCGCTCCCACCATCTCTTCTGCTGTAAGTGCTGCACACTACGCTGCTCTACCGTTACCGGCCTATTGGAACTGTGTCTGTTTTTGGAGTGAATATTGCTCCCTCTTTGAGTAGTTTGATTGGTTTTCTTTATATTTTTGATACTGATTTCCTTAATCTACAGTTCATGCTTGTGTGCTTCTTATTCTGAAGCTTCAACGCGAGACTCCAGGTGTTTTTTGCCTCTTTGGATGCAGGTGCATTTCTTTATGATTAAATTTTGTACCATATAGAGTAGACGGTATTTTGTACACTGCGTAGCTGGTAGTGATGTGCTTATTTGATTTCAGGTTAGCAACGATTCATTCAGCTGTGGTCAGGGTGCCTTACTTCTCAACGTGAGTACAGCAGTTTTTCACTTTTACTAACTGCATTTGCAATAAAGTGTGAGCAACAGTGCTTTTGTAGGGTCCACCAACTTGACTTTATGTCGCATAAGATAATCATTCGCTTCCTAAAATGACGGCTTGGACGATAAGCTAGCAAAAATGGAAGCTTATATATCTCCCTTTAGAATATTTATCTTATTAAGGCATGTTCAGAAAGATCAAAAATAAGCACTGAGCACACGCAACCCGCACGCTTTCCTGTCGTGATCGCAACTGGTGTAATCACAGAAAGACAGCTACTGCCGCTGAGCATTACCACTAGTCTGTTATACCGCAAAAAGATCTGATGCGTTGCCGGCAATGCTTGCTTGATTTTATAAAATTTCTGCTACCCTTCATTTTACATGTTTGTGACCAGCTTTGACTTGAAATTATATTTTTTAGACAATTGTCACTAGTACTAAATAGTGGTGAGATGCATGTGTGCTTCAATGGAAGCAAATAGAATTGAGACAACTCCATTTCTTCACGCGGGGCCACAACGAGCCTGACATCGCCATGCGGCTATTGGTCAGATAAATGACCATCCACAGAGTCCTAAATACAGGAAAGTGGCGACTTCAAGGATCGACCTTGTGTAAGTTTGCTGTGTGTCTGCAACCCAGCCACCCGCCCCCAAAATGCTTGGGCTATACCTATCTGACTTGCCGTAGCCCACTTTGAGTAGAGCAGATAGGGCCTAACTCACTTCTTTTTGCTTCCATTGTGGCTTAAATTATCTTTATCAGACTTAACTGTAAATAATAATTTCTTGAAAAGAGTAAATTTTCATTTAGTGTCAGCGAGAATAAGCCTTATTTTTCAAGTTGATCGCATTATTACTTTTAAAATGAAGTGCTGCAGGTCTTTTGCAAAGCCTGCTTTTATCCGTGATATTTTATTTGATAGTTTTATCTTCAACGTTCTGAGGTTAACTATGCTTTAGGGCCGAAACAGACCAAAAGCAGTTCAGTGAGAAGCTGGCAGTTTCATGAGAAGCACGGAATGCATCGGAGCGCGCATACCGAACTGCGGCAGCTGCTTGCTCAACTGCCGCTGTTCGGTGTGCGCGCTCCAATGCATTCCGTGCTTCTCAATTACTGCCTGCCTGCCAGCTTTTCGCTGAACTGCTTTTGGTATGTTTCGGCCCTGAGACTGACAAAAAATATAAGGCAGTTTTGTAATGAAGCAAGGATTGCCTCAATTACTGCAATATCTGTTCACAAAGAAAATGCTAGAGATGCTTAGTGGCCCAGAGTAAAGAGATTGTTGCGTGCTAAGGGAAATCGTGGAGCTCATACACGAGGGTGTTTCCCCTCTGGATCAACACTTATGGAAATGCAAGTGAAAAAAAGAAAGATCAGAGTATATAATGCGTCTTCAGGGAATGAGAGAATTAATTATTTCACCGAGCATGCAGATATCTGTAATACGACGTTTCAATATGCCACAGCACGATATAGCTCTCTGAACAGGTTGTGTCACCTGTTACGACATTGCATCTGTCTGAACAGCTGTTGTTACATCATACAAACACTACTAAGTGGTTCTCTGAACATTTGTTGTCATGTGTCATAGCACCGCGTCTGTCTGAACAGGCGTTGTCAATTCTCACATTTCACAACAAAAATCTCTTTCAAACAGCATATGCATTTGCTTAGTAGCTGTATTCTGGGGACCGTAATTCAACTTACATAGAATTATTCGTATATATATACATAGAGTAAATTGAGGAAATTGAACTAATTATCATAAAGTTTGCTTGCAGCATCGAAAAAGAAACTGCTCAAGAATATGAAGGCATTATCACTGTGTCGTTATCTCTGGCGGCAATCCATTCATTAGGTTAACTGATGCTTCTTTACTTCCTCTTCCCTTCTGAGGACATAGGGTGGGCCATAGGTCATAGGGCGAGGTTACTTAGGTTTGCTCATCCTATGTTATGAGGAACAGTTACACCAGGGGGATTTTTTAGCTTAATTTAGGCATTAGCTTAGCCTTCCGGACGTCTGTCTTTCGTTGTCTATATGTTGTGTAATACGAAGAGTAACATTTGATATGAGCTCATCTCAGTCACTACCTACTGTGCTTGCTCTTCAGGCCTGCTGTAATCAGACGAGAGATGCATAAGCAACAATGGGTTCAGATAGACAATACTAATTGTGAGCTGACCCTCTGTGCAGCGAGCTGGTGCACGCTCTGTGGTGTACACAGAGAGCTGCACCGCCACTCTCACCAACCTGCTGAGGATGTCCCTCTATGGTGTCGTGTCTCTCGTTGTGTTGTGTGCCTTCGTTAAGGTAAGTTCTACCTTGCAAATTTTATTTTATGAATTTACGCGTGACTTTTGTCATTAATGTCTGTAGGCCTACATGTTTCAGTTATAATTTATGCAAGACTGTATTTGTGTATATTGCTTTGTGTGAAATGTTGCTAATGCCTTTTAATTCTTAACAGCAAGTTAGTCATGTGCTACTGAAAGTCAGTCACTCAGGATAAGGGGAATGATCTTGCTTTATAACAAATATATCTTCACCGTTAGATCTGTATTTTTGAAAGTGTTTAAATTTCGACTGGAGCCGTTGGACTGCCATGTTTGGTAGGTATTCTATCTCTCTCTTGAGATTACATGATAGCCACAGCTGGACACGCGCCATATTTTGCTGTCATGCGCGAGTGCTCCATATTTTGCTGTCATGCGCCATATTTTGCTGTCATGCGCCATATTTTGCTGTCATGCGCCATATTTTGCTGTCATGCGCCATATTTTGCTGTCATGCGCCAGCGCGCCATATTTTGCTGTCATGCGCGAGTGCGCCATATTTTGCTGTCATGCGCCAGCGCGCCATATTTTGCTGTCATGCGCCAGCGCGCCATATTTTGCTGTCATGCGCCATATTTTGCTGTCATGCGCCAACGCGCCATATTTTGCTGTCATGCGCGAGTGCGCCATATTTCGCTGTCATGCGCCAGCGCGCCATATTTTGCTGTCATGCGCCAGCGTGCCATATTTTGCTGTCATGCGCCATATTTTGCTGTCATGCGCCAGCGCGCCATATTTTGCTGTCATGCGCCACCGCGCCATATTTTGCTGTCATTCACCAGCGCGCCATATTTTGCTGTCATGCGCCAGCGCGCCATATTTTGCTGTCATGCGCCAGCGCGCCATATTTTGCTGTCATGCGCGAGTGCGCCATGTTTTGCTGTCATGCGCCAGCGCGCCATATTTTGCTGTCATGCGCCATATTTTGCTGTCATGCGCCAGCGCGCCATATTTTGCTGTCGTGCGCCAGCGCGCCATATTTTGCTGTCATGCGCCAGCGCGCCATATTTTGCTGTCATGCGCCAGCGCGCCATATTTTGCTGTCATGCACCAGCGCGCCATATTTTGCTGTCATGCGCCAGCGCGCCATATTTTGCTGTCGTGCACCAAATTTATGGAACGTACCGTACCTATGCGCTCTGCGGCGTGACGTCGCGCCATCTTTTAGGTGTTGCGAGTTGCGCTTACTGCCTTTGTGCCACCGCTCTATATTTTTTATTGCAGAAGCAAAATAAAGTCAAATATGGGATGCTAGTTACAGTAATTGGGCTATAAAACATAACTGCATCAATACAGAGCTACTTTAATGGCTTATTATACGTAATATGGTAAATGATGAACTTGAAGGCCGGTTCACACGTTACTCTTTTGAGCTTTGTTCATACCCACAGCGGTTGAAGGCATTGCTGTATTTCTTGAAAGAAGCGAAAAGTGCGTAGCTTTCTGAGCCTAATTGCTGCTTACTGCATGTAGCGGTCACTTTCCTAGAAAATTTGACTCACAACGGTATCTAACTTACAGTATATAGCTACCTACTGCTTTGGCCGTCAACTCCAAGATGGTACTTCTAGAATTCCCCAGGTGCAGTAAGCAGTGGTGCTGATAACCCACTGCACTTGACGCAAACCTCTCCCTCTATAGCTCCTTCAGGACACATACGGTCTAACTGAGGCGCGAGACCTTACTGTTTCACCGCAGCGGTAACGTAGACCGGGCGGGACCTGCAGCACGTCGGTGCAGGATTCGAAACGCCTCATTTTATTTCCTCCTTGCGGTCAAAGAGAGCGGCGCTCAAGCTCCACCCTCTTGGAGGCTATTCGACACAACAGCACGCCTGTAAGGCAAGGCCACTTGGAATCATCATCCTGTTGACATTATCCCGAGTAAATTCGCTTTGTCGGGTCACGGGAGGTGTAAGCAGTATCGGGAGCCGAATTTGCCTTACGAATTTTTTATTTTGTTAGAGGGCCGACAATATTCACTAAACTGTTTCTGAGTTTACATATAGGTAGCAGTTTTATTTAGCGCTCACCGAACTGGCCAGTTCAGCCAGACCATAAGTAATGAAGGCACCAAATAAAGAAAGGTTCGAGTGAAGTGCAGTGAGTTGGGCCTCACGAACCCATGTGCTGTCCCGAGTGCATTCTCCTCAGGGTATGTTTCATCTAGCCGCAGTTCCTCCTGCAAAAGTTAGTTTATCGGTTAGGTTGGCTGTATATATTTCCTTTTCTGTTCCGCGGGGTGGGCTGTCGATCGAGATAGCCGAGCCAGTGCGCGAGACATTTCTATTCTCTCGTCTCTTTTCTGTTCCTTGCGCCTTTTTGCTGCCAGTTGTAGCGCTATCGGCGAACTGTGATTTTCCGGCTGGAATGCCGAGATAAACCATTCATAGATACAGGTATCTACTGATGCGATAATGAATACAGTCTCACTGCTTGGATCACGTCATATAACGTGGGTGCGGTGGTAAAACCAGGAATATATACTAATAATAACGTGCAGTGAGTTACACCGCTCCACCTGTTTGTGTATTTGAGGGAATTTTAAGAGCACCTTGGTGCTGGCGGTCAGTGCGGCAAGTTAGGTACCGTTGCAGGTCAAATTCTCCAGGAAAGTGACGACTACATGGAGCAAGTAACATTTGCATAAGCTCTTGAGAGGTGAGGCTTTAAAAATAAGTTACAAGCCTATTAAGTTCCCGGGGCACCGGGGCAGAAACTTTGTCTCGTTGGCTCTATAGAGCTGATCCGCCTGCCATTTGCATTTCCTCTCATAAGGCGTCTCAGAAGCCCAACGGTCAAGTTGGCTCATACGCCTGCTAGGTTAAGGAGCGATCGGTGGCCAACGATAAGGGACCCAGCTCGAGCCGCTTGTCACTTGTGGTCGGCTCGCCCTCGCTCGTGAAATGCCAAGTCAACAATGCTTGGAATCACTTACTTGCTTAATATTTATAATCAAAACCAGAAATCAATTTATACTGCTGACCACATTTGTATTGTTTATGAAGACGGCTTCATTACCAGCCCCTTCAAGAAGAGAAACTTTGACCTGGAAGACTGTTTGCACTCTCTGGTCGACCCGCTCATTTTGATGATGATAATTTGAAAGCATTGACAAAGATCCTCGTTAAACTACTTGAGAAGTAACAGAGGACGAAATTCTTGTCACTGTTATTTAAAATGAAAGACATCCATCTATAAAACGCGGCAGACTTATTCAACAATCTAATGCTAATGCACAGCTAACTATCCGATGTCTTGCCTGTACTATCGTACAGCATTTGGTCAAACTTGGTTCTGCAGTCTTGTAAGCAGCAGACATAAGCGGAATTCTTGTCAGCGTCGCTGACGTTTTATGTCCTTTTTTTTACCTGATCGAGCACGAAAACGGTTAGTTGCGCCATGCTCCCCCTAGCGCCATCTATTCAACGCTAGGTGGCTCTGGCACGCCGTCATTTGGCTTCTACGTCAGTGGCACGATCGTGCAAAAATTCGCGCCGGTGCCCAGTTCTGATTATAGCTATATGCATACTGTTCTCAGAGATGCAAGAAAATGATTAATATATGTACGTATTAAAGAAGCAGGCATAGGTGAACCATGGCCAATGGTAAATTGCAAAATTGATTTTAGCAAATTTTAGGTCATCTTGGTGTCTCAAGTTTCATTTTTCATCATCCACAGTCAATATCTAGCTTAGAATTTGTGTTTCTAGCTAGCATTAACACATTTGTTGCGTCACCGAGAATAGCTTAATTCTGTTTGAGGTCGCTTTGTTCACTAGCAAGATTTTACCGAAGTTTAATCAATTTACCGTCTGCATCACTTGCAAATTTGAGTGTTCTATGTCTAACCCTAATCTTATCTTTGCAGATGTATGTTGTGTATCAGGTGCGGACTATGCTCAACCAAGTGGCCCTTTTGCCATACAACCACTACGGCATTTACTGATTAGCACTGAACACATTGCCACCTCTGCAGCGTGTACTGAACGGCGCCCACAGTACATCAGCTAAGACATCCTTCTCTAAGGGATAGTGTGGTCAATGTTGTGAGTCTGAGTCACCAGGAGGGAGGAGCTTGAGGCGCTTTGTCATTTTACCTTCATTAACTCACCTGGCGAATTGACAATACTTTTCTTCCTCTTTCTGAATTGGTTGATGCTGTTTCACCGAGAAGTTGCGTGACTGTCAACTTGTAGTAAAATAACAAGTCACAAATAATTTCTTTAGTGTCATACTTCACTTCCTTTAGTGCTTGTGGTACATAGTAATGTACTTCAGAATGTTAAACATTTGCTCTGCAAAGAAGTCTCTTGTGGAAGATTTGTTTGCCTACAGCTGTTCAGTACGTGGCGTTTCACGTTCGTGCCATGATAGGCTAACATATTTCATTGATTATACATGATGTGAAAAAACCTCCTAACTTTTGTATTTTTTTTGCAAGTCGCCTTTTTGAAAGGTTGATGCATAGACCGCGACAGTACTTGACTCTTAGGTCTGACGCTGGCAGCGAAAAGTCGGCAACAGAAAAATATTGGATTTTCTCAAGAGCTATTCTTTTCCCCCATCTAATACTGAAGAAAAAAATTTCAAGGTACCCAACTTTTTCTTGTGAAGAAGGTATCTTGGATACGGCGGGGACGCACTTGGGCGCTTGCCTGCATGACCGTGTCTGGACATGTTCATAATAGCTCTGAGAAAATCCCATTTTTCCCATTTTGGCCACCAGCGTCAGAGGCCACTTGGACCTAATAGTCAAGTACTGTTGCAGTCTATGGCTGATGTATGGAGTAGTATATCGAAAAATTTCCTTTAAGGAATCTCTGAAGTAAGTTTATACAATGTTTCACTTTAATAATGAGAGATCTACTATACTAGGTATGAATTGTGTTAATTATATCAATAGAAGGTGCAATAATGTCTTGTTTATATTGTAAGTAATAGAAGACTTCTTTGAGGTATATCATGCACATTATTTTTCTTTCTTTATATATATATTTTTTTCGTTTCTAAGCGGTGTGTTGAAGCAAGGTGATACGGTGTGGAGAGTCAGACAGTCGTTAGTTTCTTTCCTACCTTACGGTGAAATAATTATGTTTTTGTATTCGACTGTATCTTATTAGAAAATGAAGCCTAATTAACTGAGTTAAAGCATCACTCTACTTAACAGGCGTTTTTTCAGTAGGCAACAACTTATGAAGTTTGTGTAGCGCTGGTCAGCCGAGCTGAGCCCTTATGCTCATTTGCTGGCGCCAGGCAAGTCAGCGGCTGCAGCAGCCAGTGATACGACTGACGGACAAGAACTCACGGTAGGGCCTGCAAAGTCGCCGTGTAGTATCGTGTATGGTGCTCTTAACGTAGTCAGTGCACGCAATAATCTTGTCAATTTAACACTGATCAAGGCTGTAGAGGCTGCATAGATATCTATTTTGCAGATTAGGGCCTAGCTGTTACCGAAATCATGTTCCCGTTGCCTGATACGGGACTTAATGAATCTCTTGCTGTGTACTGCATTTAAAGTAATCGATACCAAAGCAGAAAGCCTTTATGTGGTCAGCACCAAATTGATTTTCATGTAGGTTCCTACGGTGTGTTCTCATTTATTTCAAGTCATTTCTGCCAGTTTTTGGTTTTTGTACTCTAGTTCTTCTCAGTGTTCTAACTTCTTAGCATATATGTTCGTTTGTTTTACGCTTGAAGCTTAATGCCACGTATTCATGCTTTGTACTTCAGTCTAATTAATTTTATTCTGTTAAAATAGTTCTCATTTTTCTTAAGGATAAACATATTTCGTGTGAAGTGGTGAGTATGGTGTAGAACTCTATTGGCGATATTTCAGTTTCATAATGGTAGCCTAATGAGTGATTGATTGTGTAGTGTTACCTACTTCAGTTTTTTTCTTGAGCTGAATACAAACGCAGCTACCGAAGTGAGTGTTGCGTTAGTCAGCTGTACAGCTCCTTGCCACAGGATTATGGCTGCCGCACCTTACCGTACGTGCGGGGAGCGTGAGGTGTGTCTGTGTACGCGGTCCTGCGCTCCTTCTCATTCTGCTGCGCCGTGCTAATTTGCGTGCGTACTGGAGCTGGAGCTATTTGGGTAAATTGGTCTAGATTCACCATTAGGTACTATTATTGTAATCCACTTTAGTTAGGACTGAAGCACAGTCCCAACGTGACAGACATTATTTGAACTTAATATATTTTTGCGTACTTCATCACGTTAGCAATTCTCTCAGACCACTGTTTCAGAAAATGTTAGTTGCTGGCCATATCATTTTTTATTTATACAAGAATGCTCTAAGATGGAAAAGTTTTTCGGGAATTATGAAGTATTGATAACTTTGTTGAGCTCTAATAAAACTGATGTGAGAATCACAAACTCCAGTGTCATAGGGTATATATAAAATTAATAATCGTTCACGAAGTTACCGTTGTAATTGATCTTTGAATATAAAATTTGAGACGCAGATCCTGTAATATTATGTACGGTATTTCAGCTCATTTACAGCGCATAAATATCATACTGTATATGATGAAAAACAAGTGTGCATTTATTGAAGCATTGTCGTGATTAATAAGAGAATTCGCCGTTGTTAACTAAATTTTGGAATGAACAAAATACCGTTATTTTTAGTGAACATTTTCCATAAATGTACATTAGTTTCGTTGGAAATTATTTCACAGAGCACGTGCAATCGATATTTCCAATTATGAAGCTAATTTGCGTGGGAGCTATTAAACAAAAGCAGGTTTTACTGTACTGCCGTACGACTGATGGCTCGTAAGGTCAGTTTTGTCTTTGACTGCAATTGGCTATGGTTATGATCGCCACAGCTGCCTCTAGATGGCGCCGATCTCCCTTAATTTGATGTCATTCCTAACTTGGGGTAGATTTTAATGAAAGCTTTCCTAATTAAAGAGACCATTATTATAGCTACTTTCGCTAGTGGATGACCCATCCATGTACTTCTTCCCGCTGTACAGCTTCGATGTTTATTGATGAGTCTCGTGCTATCTGAGGTTGTTTGATCTGCAGATATGCGACCAACCGTGAAGTTTACAGTTCTCAATAATGGCTGCAACTTGACTTGTTCTGTTCATGAAACTAGAATGTAAACACATCAGAGCTAGAGATAGTTTCCGTAGCTTGTGCTCACCTATGTCGTATAACTTTATATCAACAGTGACGAATTGTAGAGCCAGTAGTAGAGCTGTACAGAATTAGTTAGAGCTGACGAAAGTGGGGCTTGATGTTACGTCTATCCTATTCATTTCTCAGGCAACAGGGTGAGTTTTACTTTATTGAAATCTGCGATGAGCAGTCCATTTTCGTGTGAAATCATTCCATGCAATGATGAGAAAAAGGCCGCCTCTTTCTATATAACACGTAGGTGATACAAGTGCTGACTTAGGGCCTAAGCACACCAAAAGCAGTTCGGCGAGATGCAGGCAGGCAGGCTGACAGTTTCTGAGAACCACGGAATGCATTGGAGCGCGCACACCGAACAGCGGTAGCGGCATGCTCAACTGCCGCTTTTCGGTGTGCGTGCCCTAATGCATTCCGTGCTTCTCAAAAAGTGCCTGACTGCTAGCTTCTCGCTGAACTGCTTTGGTATGTTTCGGCCCTGAGGTTGCGACAAGCTGAAATATCGATGGAATCCTTCTCGACGCTCTTGTGGCTGTAAAATGATGATGGGCTTGAAAAACCTACACCATACGCTTCACTTCACTGGACCCAAACGCAATGATATGCTAGTGTATATATTTGTCTGGGATCTGATGCTGGTGTCAGAACTCAACCAACAGTCGGTGGTGCTAACGCCTCAATACCGGGCTACTCTCGTTCGCTCAAATTTTGTCAATACTCAGATGATAGCTTGTAGCAGTTTCTTATTTATTTGCTTGGCCCGTCTCTGCTCCTCTTCGGTGAACAATAATAGCGCATAACATTCTATAGAGGAATAAGGCTAGTAATCTCGCACACTTTGTTTTATGATAATACAATGTCGTATCTTGTCAGTTGATGTTCAGAAGAGTGGTGTTGGACCAAAGCTCGTACTGTGTCGTGTGAATACGTCGTGTCTGCTGACAGTGCTATAGAGTGTTAATATTTTCTGTTAGTAGTATGTAGGTCCAGTACATGAGCCATTCTGAGAATTGTCTTAACCTGAAATGGAGCAAGAGCTACAGCAAGGAAGGTTGTTAGCAAATGCGAAGTAATAATATCGGCGCAGTGTCACCGTACAGAAGTTGCAAGCAGCACCGGTACATGCAACAGATTATCGCCAGTTGATATAAATTAATGCCAGATTGCAAGAAACTTATCGTGGGCCCTAAAAGTTATGCGGAAAAGTAAAATTCATGGGTCCCGCTAGATTTGTAAATTGTGTTGAGAGATGTTTGGTATGTACCTGGGTTGTATGCCACGGTTGATATGCAGTGATAAGTGAACCTCGTTTGGGTTATGCTGCAAAGCTTCAAAATTTCTCTTGTTTTGCATGTTAAAGCATTGAGGGCGAGCTTATGGTGAGAGCTAAAACATCTTTCAGTGTCATCTGTGATACCAAGTGGTGCTTCCTGTCAGTACCATGTGTAATGTAAGACTACCATTTGCTGACTAAATGGAATTCCATTAAAGCAAGCGCCTAAAATGTTCAGAGCAGAATCCCGCAAACAAGTATGACCAATAGGGGTCTCCGTGTCACTTGCTGTCAACATGTTGACGTTGTGGCTGCTTGTTTTGATTACCTCAATGCTCAGGTGCACCGGACTCTATAAATACGAATTTGTCATTTGCTAGATGTCTAATGGGCGTACTTTCTTTCTATCCGGTGACGGCCTTACATATCATGATTTTTCAGTAACGGTTGGGGAAATTCCTCTCACCATACCTCACTGGGTTACCTATGGCGGTGTCTCCTTAGCTCGTACGATTTGAGCATTTAGGGCACATTCGTCATATTAATGATTTACAATAATGTATGAAAATGGTGGGGAAAATAGGCCTAACTAGTCATCTATTAGCTAGCAGTTGCGAACAATCTGTTTTGTCGTCTTTGCACTACAAATAAATGCGTTTGTAGCTTCTCATATTCCAGATCTGATCCTCTTCATGCGATGGTAAGTATTTCTGCCGGAACATAATTATTGACTTTTCTGAATTTGAATGTGGATCAGCTACCCTGCGACGCATTGTCGTTATGTCTGACACTCTTTCCTAATGTTACCATCGTGCTGAAAATATCAATATACTTTTGTGTTTCTCGTTGCACTTTCTTAAATGCTTGTATTAGGAACTCATTAACAGTTATGTTCATTCAACGTCGTAATGTCTGCATGCATTAAATATAACGAATGTAAATGATTCATTTTACAGTTGCTTGATGAAGCAGTCCTTCGATAAAGTAAAATTGTGGCTGTAGAAACTATCAGCTTCCATGAATCGTTTATTTTGAAAGGGTACCGTTCGTATTTTGCTTTGGTGGCTGCAGAGTTTCAATGGTTGATCAGCATGTATAGTCCATCTTTCATTACTGAAGCAAAACGTCTCTAGAAAAAGTATCCTTATTTTATTAGCGATAATTTTCGCTTGTCGTAATACTTTATGTAAATGTTGACCAACAAGTATGCATATTTTTCCAAAGTATTTGGAATGGCACTTGGAGGTGCATAAAATTATTTAGAGGAAAAGAAGAGCGCATTGCTTTGAATAATTAGATATCGTTTATGGTATCTCAAGTTACTGTCAGCAGCGGAAGAGCTACGTAGTAAATTTGCATGTTCTTGGTCTAGAATAGGTTTAGTAAGGCTGTGATAGGAATATGTAGGTAATATTATTCGTCTGTTTAATTTTATTCGGGTTCTTCAAGTTTCGAGCGAAATATACCATGGAGTAAATGATATCAGCTTGAGATTAAAAAAAAAAAAATCTCGTGTAAAATTAGTCTATGCGTATATGCCCCTCTTTTTGTTAAAATTTTGTACAGAACATATACTTGACGGATCGCGCTGTTTGAAACTACTCCAGAAATTGTAACTCCTCGTTGCCGAACAAAGGTAGCAGTGATACTTGGAAGCTGAAATGGAGTCCCAAAAGTAACCGAACCCAATTTTGAGTGAATAGCTTGAAGAATTATTGCTAATGTCGTGCATTTTATTCACTTGCGTGGAAATTCTTATATGTAGATACCAATGTTTTCAAAATAATATACAGCGATTGAAAGTGGAGTTTCGTTGTTGGTCGACACTGTTTATGAGCTGTTGGGTTTTTCAAAGGGCAAATCGTATGGACATTTCTGCTGCTTAACATCGAAATAATGGTAGTCATGTCCAACGTTGTGCTTGAATCGGTGTTGCCAGATATTTTTCCTTTATGTCATTTCAAAATTGTGTTAGCCTCCCGGTAGCCTTTCTTGGATCTTTTATGAAGTTTAACATTCCTTTATTTCATTTCCCCGAGACGAAAAGGGCAGAAAAAACTTTGATATGAGCACTCCGTGCTTCCCTCACAAAGTTCTCTGCAGTTCCCTTCCGTTCGGTACTTTTCGGTACTCTGCTGTACTTTTCTTTTCTTTTCGGTTCTGTGACGTGATCACTCCCCCTCTATCTCTCTGGGAGGTGCTACTCTATATAAGGCTACCTGAAGCCTGTGTTCCTCAGATCATCTTGGATCTCCGCACAGGCAACATCTCCTCCAGCGCAGCGCAACGTGTCTTCTCCTGTACTCAAGTTAGCCTCTTCTCATCTGTATGCCCATTTACTGGGTCGAATATCTTGGGCTTTTGGAGTTTCCCTAAAGTTCTCAGAAATCGAAGTTTTCCACCCGAAGATTGTTCCAGAACCGACAGAAGCGGAAACTACCGAAAAGTGCCGCCCCGGGTGATTCCTCACCCGCCCGCGATCGCCCAGCTTCTTGTCGCATCACTTCTTTTCGGAACAACTCTATGTTCCAGCAGAAACGAAAAAAACCGACAGAAACGAAACGAAAAGTAGCGAACGAGGGTTTCCTCGCCTACCGTCGCTAAGCTTCTCGTCGCATCGCTTCCTTTTGCTTCGAGGAAATAAGAATGAAATCTTCGATCTTCACATCACTTCGGCGCCATTGCTTTTATCTGCTCCAGTTTCCAGTCGAAGACACGAAATTTTTCATCGAATTTTGGCCGTCAATTCGTTCCAACCTCACCGTCTACTTCTCTCACTCGAAGCTATGCCACAGCTTCTCAGATCGCCCCCGTTCGCTTTATAAGCGAGCAGAAATAATCATAAGTGAACAATAGCGAACAAAAGCTTTTGCGTAGTTCCGCCTTCTGTCACTTCGCCCTTCGTCGCTTCGAAGAAACGAAAATTTTTAATTTTCTGTCACCGTTCCTCACGCCCCCCAACGTCACAGACTTGGGACAGGCGTGAACGGTGTCTCACTTCTGCTCGCTTCATCCATGGTCACGGTCCTAGCTCCAGCGGCGCCAACCGCGGCCAGGTCGGGCCCTGGGTCCTCTGGCAACCGACCCATGCCTCTTGTTTGGCTCCTTTGAGGTTTTAAACCTCCCGTGTTCTGCGTCCGGGGTTTCCTGTAACATGATTTACAGACAGCAAATTTTTCAAAGAAAAATCCAAACACCTTGTCAGATTCCCACAACCTAAGCAAGAAATCTCAGGCATACACTCTGCATGATCTCCGGCGGGAACAGAGTACTAGGCAACCTCAAGCGGCGCCCTGGCCCCTGCCTCCTGTGCCCCAAGTAACCGGGGCATTATAGGCCGAATCGCAACTCACTGCTTTCGTTTAGTTAACACGCTCCCTCATCTGGAACTGTTTCACGGCGCCTTCGACACTGATAAGCCGCCCCTCATCTCGCGCCTGTTCGCCTCGCCCCTCTGGCGGGAGCAGCGAACAAAGCAAACGAGGGCGAGCATGAGAAGCGAAAAGTGAACCTCCTTTCGCTTCACTCTCTCCTTCCCAACGTCATAGACACTGGCTATAATTAGCTGTATTCTCGCTTTGCCTCCTTCCGCCTGGTTCCCAGACAGCCACTGCTGCACCTAGCAGGCGACACACATTATGCTAAACACGTCACTCATCACAGCTTATAGTACCCCTCCTTAGGATTGGGATGTGGCTTCCGATGCTGGGACCTCTTCCTCTCCCCCTACCACAGCGTCATAGACACGGGAGGTGGGGGGGCTAGATGACCTGCTTCACTCCCCCTTCGCGCCTGGCCTCAGCCTACTCCCGATGCTGTTACTACGAACAGCTTCTTCCATTCCCTCGGCCCTAGAGGTCCGAGCTGCGGGCAAGCTGGGACTCATGTTCTCAGATAACCCACCTAACTTAGCCCTAGTTTACTGAGAGGTTCTCTAGATCGCTTGTCTTATACCTTTAGCATTTAATAAATTCTGGTATCAAAACACATTAGGTGCTCGCTTACCTTAGCAGAGCGATGCATCGACCTTGTTTACCCTTACCCTTACTCATTTGTGCAGAAGGCACTTACAGTATTTACTGAGACCTGCTCACAGTAAAAGAGTGAGACAGTTAGGTCAACCAAATTCATCTCACGAGGTTGCAATGGAGATTAGGGAAACCCTATGAGATTAACGATGGCTCAGACACTTGTATCTCTTACCCCAAGAGGAGGCCAACTCCCTCCGGGAGTGCACTGTGATTCCTTCATCCTATTACACCCCTTACAGTTCAAGGTGAATTCAGAACACGCATTGACCCGACATGGCGACTCATAACTTCCTTCTATTATTCTTTCCCCACAAGCACTATTCTGCTACTAAAATCCCAGTTTGCTCCTACTGAGAATTTACTCCATCCCAAGTTGTGACAGGGGTCCCTAACGTGACTTAGCTGTGTTCCTGCTGTGAGTGTCGGACCGGAGGCTGGCTTCGGCTGGTGTGCCGGGGAGGCTAGGAGCTGCGAGAATCCGCCGGCTCCAGCTCCCTGTGTGTCTTATATACTACCTGCCTTAGGCGGCTGATGCAAAGTCCCGCGACTGTGTGGGTAAACCCCTCGCGCCTATGGCACTCCCTGAGTTCATTGGACTTTGACTAAAGCGGCACGTAGCGTTGAATCACGCCGTGGGGAATTCCACTTCGGAAATTCGCTCTTCGGCTGCCCCACAGTGGTAATGCCCAATGCGCCTTGAATTGTCCCGTGGTTTACACCGTATTTGACACACACTCTGTTTGAGGTGAACTATCATGAGCTGTCGTTGATGTTGAATATTTCATTGAATACATCGTAAAAAGGCTCTCTGTGGTTAGAAAAAAATATTATGGATGAATCTAATGTCTTCCTTTGTGGTGGCTGCTTCCCCTTTAATATCTGAATCCCTCTGGCTTCCATCAGTTTGTGAACCGTACTCACATGGCTAAGGGGCCGTGTGAGTACAACTCCCCCCAAAAAACCAGTGAGGGTTTGGTCTAACTGCAGGCGTTGACCATACCCTTACGTCTCTAAGTTATGATGTGGGACTGTGGAGGAGAATGAAGAGAGTTTGCTTAGTCTTGCTAATCATTCACTTCCTAGCTGAAGCAAAGGGAAAGGTATATATATTTTTTTTTACTTACTCCCTGGTGAGTAGGACTGGGGGATCTATGTTGTTTATCAAACTTTCTTTTTAAGTGGGGTTGCAAGACGCAGTTCATGCTGCGATTTATTTTTCTGAAAAGACCTCCAGCAAGATCTGAAACTCACAGGAATTGAAGCAAGTGATTTGGCTTGAAATATTGCATTCTAATTTTATCTCTGCTGGGGCCCGTCCCTTCTCTGAAGTAGCTTAAACTTGCCTTGGGATCAGATCAACATTAATAGAAAATGCTAAATATATCATACGCTGACCTGCCTCGTTAGTACCATGGACTGCCGTCATCATCACTGGAGGTACGCCCCCAGTGTCGCTGCTAGTGCCGCCTCCTTGCGACATTGCTGGTTGTGGTTCTGTGTTGTGTCTCTGGGGCTGGGGTGAGACAGGGTTCAGGCGATCCCCCCTGTCGTATGCGTACGGCGGGTATTGGTGGTTCTCATGGTTCGCTGCTCGACTGCAGCTTGGCTGTGGTGAGGGTGTTTTGCTATTTGCTAGTGATGCTGGGTGCCAGCTCTCCACTGATGTGGGAGAATTGCGTTCGCTGTAATCACTGTCCGGCACCGATGGGCTTTCCATGGGCTGCGGTGAGTTCCACGATTTCGTTGGTGAGGAATCCGAGTTACTGTCGTCTTCACCGAGCACATGTAGACTCGGTTGCGGCGATAATAAGTTAATTGGCCACCCGAGAGGCAGTGACCTGAATCTTGATCTTCAGTGAGAGAGTGGTAAACTAACAAAAAAAAATCATTTGAATTGATCAACATGCTTCCAGTCCAGTAAAATTCTATTTTGACCTTCAGCGACAATCAATTTGTAATACAAGAACGAATTGAGCAATCAAACTAAAGAATGACCTCCCAATAATAAAAAAAAAAATCTCAGCCATAAGGCTAAGAACTGGGAATTACTGCCATGCATTGCAATGAGAACAGGCCGAGAGATTGGAAATTTTGACAAATTTTTTTTTCACGAAATGTAAAATGACCTCTTGGAAAACAAGAAAATCTGTTATAGAGTAGTAACGTCAGTAACATGGCGACAGCAAAGAGGCAGGCAGATAGGGGTAGCAGCCTGCAGCATACGCAGTTGAGTAGGCAAAAACAGGATGATGGCATGATAAGCCAAGACTTAAAAAGCACGGCGTAGGACTTCTAGTGTTGAGTGAAGCGAAAGAAAGCGTACAACAAGCAACGCTTACAAGGTAAGAAATAGTAACGTTATTAGTAGTTGTGACGGGTTCAGTGTGAGTGGACCGGAGTCGCCGGGCTCGGCGCCTCGCGGAACGGTAAGTAATTGAGGGGAGAAGGTGACCACGGAAGGTACCTTTCCCAAGACTATTGTTACAGGTGTGCCGGGAGGGGGAGCGGGGAACCCCTGTGTCCTCCCAATTTTGAGGGGGCACAGTAGCTTGCCTTGACGCACGCTGGTGCTGACCTAAGTCCTTGTCCCATTTTTTTTGTTGCTACAAATCCTTAAGGTTCGGTAATTAACATTCCTACGAAACAAAAGCAGTGCCCAGCTAATTACGCTACCCTTGGTAGCCAGTGATAGACATCATAGTCGAATCACTATAGATCTCAGGTTAATTGCACTCTCATATCAAAGCAGCGTTCCGAAAACAGATACATTCGCTGCAGTATTTCAATCGATGAGGTGGGCACTAGTTTCATATCAACAGAAAAGCAGGGCCAAGGACGTCAGTTGGAAGGAGAAAATTGCAATTCGGGGACGTTTGAAATGCTAGAGTACTCTGGTATAGATGCGTGCAAGGAAGTGTCCTTTCATTTCAATGGTGTACAACGTTGGAATGTTAGGCAGGTCAGGTAGACCTGGGGGAGAGAAAACCCCCACTGAAGAGAAAAGCCGTTCTGTGGGGTTAAAGAGTAAAGGCGTCGGAGCGCCGAAAAAAAAAAAACATTCCGCCAGGCTAGTAGGAAGAGTAGATTCCACTGGCGAAAAAGGGGAATGAAACAAAGGGAATGTGTTCCTAAAAGAGAGTTTGGTAATTAAGGGAGGCGTTTCGCTACCAGACAAAAGGCACGGGCCATGTCAGGTGGGAGAGCTCCGAAAAGCGCTAAAAATAGGAGTGTATCCAGGTTGGAGTACTGTCCTAGGATAAATCAGCTGATGGAGAAAGAGATGTGTGGCCACTGGTTTGTCGAGAGTTTCTACCTCTGCAAATCCGCAGAACATTTTGCCACCGTATTGTGGCACGAAAGGGGCAAGAGACTATAAAACGTAGCACGAGAAATCATTGTGGAGGGAATCCAAGAATAACGGCTTATCGTAAGAGTATGTAGGTATTGATCTCTTTGGTATAGTATATGACCTGTAAACAGTGCATTGTGAATTAGGAGTATGAAACAGGGGATTCGTAGATCCAGAAGAATTGATTGAGTCAGGACCGGCCTGTCGATTATATTCTTACGACAGTAAAGATATGCTAGGGGATCTTGCCGAACAAAGGGTTTGCTCAGTGCTAGTGAAAAATGTTGATGTCCCTAGTCTCTAGCATTCAGGCAGGCCACCTGTCTGCTAGAACTAAAAAGAAAAGAAAGAGCTGTAGGCTCGCAGAGCAGTACCCAATTTTACTGTTCAATACCATTATTGTAAAACTATCATAAACCTTTGCTACAAGTTTTTTTTGACTAGAGTTAGCCTGTGGCGGCAGATCAGAACGGCCGCAGAACTAGTCAAATGACAGTGTAAGAAGTAGGCAAAGGCGACGGTGAAAACCCAAACCTAGCTGGGGACTTTCCACCTATTGTAGATAACCAACACGAAAAACAAGTGATAAGTTGCTCCGGAAACGCCCGCTCTGGCCAAGGACCGGAGCTGCAATAGGCGATACTCACTGCGCAGATAAGAGGGCTAGCCAAACACTTTGTTAAGTGGCTAGCTACAGCGATAACTGAAGGCAAGATACTATCGTAGTGCTCACTGAGGACCACGGGAGGGGGCAATGACAGGAAACAGAGTCACTACTGGCAGTGAACAGATGCAGCACAGAATTGTAAGGTATTATTCTGTAGTAACGAAATAATTCGCCTGAGGAGGTGTCTGCAGGCAAGGGTAAGCATCATGATACTTATATCAGCAGACCTAATATACTCACTTCTGAAACATTGAGGTAAAACTTGCAATAAGAATAAAACAGCCAACATAAGTAGGCGCTTAAACGAGAGCTAAATTCCTATCAAAGGGATAACCGCTGGCCGTAAATTGGTCAGCTGCTCATAAAGATTGAATCCAATAACAGTAACCTCAAGTATATTGCATAGTGCTAGCAAGCTAGAAATATGTCAAAAAAAAAAAAAAAAATAGTTTGGTTCACCTACAATTGGAAGCAAGTACAGATTGTTTTATTCGAAGCATGAGGTTAATCATTACGTGTTGTTAACGGGAATTTCCCACAAGTTACCACCCTGTGTAATAAGCAACAGCCTACTCTACGGCCATTCTATTTCAGATAGAAGCTAATTAAAAGGGGCACAGAATAGAGAGCGCCTAGGCGTCTCCACCCAAAACTTAATTTGAACATCAAAACAAAAAGGTGGTAACAGAAAAATGGGAAGTGTTCTTTGTACATTCCTGTGACGCTTGTCACAGACTGATAGTAACCAAGTGTTTCTAAACAAGTTTCGGTTCTTTACAACTGTGGTCACCGGAAGTCGGCTAAGAAAAAGAAAAAGGGAAGATGGAAGACTGCAGAGTAAGAATGAGGCTGCTTACGTCAGACAACCTGGACGAGGGGTTTTGCAAGAAGCGTAAGATCTCATTCGACTGTGGGATGGACTGCTTCGCACAGTTGTTGCAAATGGAAGAAATGTCGGACAGCGACGAAGCAGAAAGTTTCAACTTATTATCGCCGCAACCGAGTCTACATGTGCTCGGTGAGGACGACAGTGACTCGGATTCCTCACCAATGGAATTGTGGAACTCACCGCAGCCCATGCCAAGCCCATCGGTGCTGGACAGTGATTACTGCAAATGCAATTCTCCCACAATGGAGAGCTGGCACCCAGCATCACCAGGGAATAGCAAAACACCCTCACCACAGCCAAGCTGCAGTCGAGCAGCGAACCAAGAGAACCAGCAATACCCGCCGTACGCATACGTCAGGAGGGATCTCCTGAACCCTGTCTCACCCCAGCCCCAGAGACAGAATATAGAACCACAACCAGCAATGTTGCAAGGAGGCGGCACTAGCACCGACACTGGGGGCGTACCTCCAGTGATGATGACAGCTGCCCATGGTACTAATGACGCAGGTGAACGTATGATATACATAGCATTTTCTATCAATGTTGATATGATCGAAAGGCAAGTTTAAGCTCCTTCAGAGAAGGGACGGGCCTCAGCAGAGATAAAATAAGAATACAATGTTTCGAGCCGAATCACTTGCTTCAATTCCTGTGAATTTCAGACCTTGCTGGAGTTTTTTTCTTTCAAAAAAAAAAAATCGCAGTATGAACTGCGTCTTGCACCCTCACCTAAAAAGAAAGTTTAATAAATAACATAGATCTCCCAGTCCTACTCACCAGGGAGTAAGCTTTTAAAAAAATAAAAGAATGGGACCCTCAGGATAGCTATGACAGCCCCACGTTCCTCTACTTTGATCCTCGAAGATCCCCCCACTCTTCTCAGGGTACCGGGCTTCATGACTAGGTTAGCGGTAAGAATACAGTCGCATTATCGACCTTTGAAACTCGACATATCATTGCCTTCAATCCTCTGACGATTACTTTTATTACGGACCTCCCAGAGCCGCTAACGAGTCCCAATCTGAGAGCCCAGGACATAACATTCGTTAGGCCACCTTCGTGTTCTAAGTCCGGCACAACAAGGTGACTTCCGATGAATTGGGAGCAGCTGCTTCCAGCCCGCTGCCAAGTTGCAGCTCAGCAGAACGCCCCCTGTGAGGGGTCCTTCTCTTTTCGGTATGAGAAATATATGCTACTAGACGACCCGTGACCTGTTGGGTCGTTTTCACGATCTTTTTTGCTTGCGCACTAAAGCAAGCGGTATTTAGCTGACCATAGACCACTTGCTATTCGACCGTCCTTCCTGCCCGTCAAGGAGCTGCCCATACGGCTCACTATCGACTGATCCTTTGCTTCTCTAACGAATAGTCAACTCCCAAGCTTTAAGCAAAGTTAATTTATCTGTTATAATTCAGTTATATCTTCAGCATATCCGTCCTTACAGGCGAGATCAGGTTTAATTTCCATATCACAGATACAGTCAGTCTACTGCCGCCTAGGTACCTGTTATTTCATTCATCCCTCGAATTCCTTCGCGTCTACCGAGAAGAGAAGCTGTGTTAAGCAAAGCACAAGCAAATATGCAAGCAAGCAAACAAGGTTCAGACTTTAGCATAATTATATCTTGGCTTCCGGTGGCCTTTCCTTCAGACGCCAGGTGCCCTGAACCATGTCGATTCGATCCCCTGAGGCGGCACCGTCAAACCTACCAGACTCCTTTAAAACCAGCAAACTCTTTCCTCCACAAGTGGTTAAAGGCCCCAACAGGAGGCCACATCATCGCAGAGACTTCCCCAGACGCAACACACGCTCTTCTCCACGAGAGACAGGTTTGCCAGTAACCACTCCTATCACGGAGCGGTACCCAGATTCCTGACATCCCCAGCGCAAGGCCCCGCAAACAACGACGCCCTTGAGGCAAACGAGACCTTTCACCACCCACCATGATAGTCGCTCCGAAGGCCCGACTCGGGAGGACCCAACCAGAGCAGTAAGGAGCCTTCGGGCTTACCCACCTTCATAAGAAGGGGCTCCCTTGGACCTAGATACCCCCTCTCCGGTCTCCTCACTGGCAGGAATATTTCTGCCGACTGATTTCCCCCATCGGCTCCTTAACTTCCTACCGATCACGGGACTCTAGCCTCGTTATCATTCAACTACCTTCACAACACTTCGATGTCCGACGGTGGGACGTCTCTACTCAGGATGTCTTCCCTTCAGCATGAATGACCTCTAAATTTTACGGGACACACACCCCCCACTAGAAAGCTAGAACTCTAAGTTGTCGTCTTTATGCAAGAGCTTGGTCCTCTTCGAATTCTACTCTTCAGGCTCGGTTTAGGTCGTAACGTAATTGAAAAGTCTTCCGCCACCCAATCGCCCGACTTTCCCAACAAGATCCGCCTCAACGACCGATTGGGGGCATTTTCCGCCACCGTAGTAAGGCTACGGAGGCTCAGCTTCTTTATAAACGGATGAAATCCACGAAACTGTCGGAAGACATATTGACTCAGGGTTCAGTAGACTCAACCGGAAAGAACGCTAGGCACCTCTCTTCCTCAGCTACTCGAACTCATTGACTATCGCTTCACCTGCTACCCCTGTTATTATTGACTATCGCTTCACTGCTACCCCTGTTATTACCTCTACCACTCGATCGACCCTGGCCAGGGACGAACAAGCCCTAATTGTCCATCACCCAAGTCAGGCGCCTTGGCCATGAATCCACGGACCCGCTGTCAAGCAGGTGGGACCCCTCCACTACGCTCCCGCTTCGGTATGACTGCAGGTGGACATCCCCTCGTGGCTGAAAGGGAAAAGGCGTACCGATCAGCCAACTCCTTGGGAACAAGATTCCCGCGAGGCATTTCCATTCTCATTACGGCCGAGACTTTACACGTTCACCACAGTCAACTCGATCCGTCTAACCCTTCCTCTCGCCTTTTCATCTACATATACGGTGATGTCTACGGGAATTCTTCCCTTTAGCGCATCCGCTGGCAGAGGGGGGATCCAACTTCTGTGTGTCCCACATCCCCACTCTGCTGAACATCAATCCAGATGACCGGAGTCAGGCTGCTAAATCTATTTAGTGGCAACGCACCAGAACAGTAAGCTTTCTCCCTCTTCCGGTCCAGATGGCCGTGAGTTATCACACCATCGATCTGGACAGAAGCCCTGGTCCCTGAGCTCTCCTTCCACCGAAATGGCTCCTCCCTTGAGTAAAACCCAAGCCTTAGTCTTACAGAAGACTCCCTAATATGGGTCCCCAGATAAAGTACCTCGAGAGAGCAATTCTTCCACTACCCACCAAACTAAGGTTTCCTTAACACGTTGACTACGTTTGCCCGAATGGCGGGCTATGAGATATGTACCACGTGGTATAAATATGTACCAATGCGTAGTCAACGTGTTAAGGGCATCGAAACCACTAGCCCATAGCTTTCGTCCCACGAAACTGGCTTACTCGCCCGTGCCTCCGGCAAGGAAGCGAGCGTATTGGCAACTACCACTCAGATCTAGCCCTGCCTACAGACGACAAGCCGTCCTCCCCACCGCTCGGGTCCTTGTACTAACCTCGCCACCCAACGTCCCCGGACTTCACTTTCCTGTATTGAGTAGCAGGCACTTCCAGCGGGTAGCAACATGCCAGTACCACCAAGAGTCACTCAACCATCTTTCCAGTTCCGGTGAATGTCTCGCTGCTCCTTCCCCTAACTCGCTAGAGCTTTTAACCAGGAGGCCCTCATACTTACCCCGCCTTACGACACGCGAGGATATTGGCGCTCTACTGCACACTCTAGCCTAGGGAGCCACCAAGATGGTTCGCATCACCTGATGTCTTCTTTCTCTGTTGCGGAAAGAAGCAGGTATTAGTTAGTATCTACCTTGCTTTGTTTTTCAGACAAGTTTGTGTTATTTACACCCTTAGAACCTCTTATCCCTGTTTTTTTTTGGGACGTTTCCCTCTCGGGATAGAATGGATTTCTTTGGCCTTTTTTCCTTTCCCAATTGACTGCTCCTCCCTCCCATACTCTACCTCAGACGAAGGCAGTGTGTGAAATCGCGAAGGCTAACACAATTTTGAAATGACATAAAGGAAAAATAACTCCTACTGACGTAAGAAGTAGCAATTTTTTTCTTTATGGAATGAAAAATTGTGGTAGCCGAGAACCTCCTCCTCTGACCACGCAGTCAAACTTTCGTCGGTCATCACTCCTACCTGACGATCTGAGGAACACCGGCTTCAGGCCGCCTTATATAGAGTAGCACCTCCCAGAAGGATGGAGGGGCAGTGATGACGTCACAGAACCGAAAAGAAACGAAAGGTACCGAAAAGAAACCAAAAGTACCGCAGAGTACCGAAATGTACCGAACGGGAGGGAACTGCAGAGAACATTGTGTGGGAAGCACGGGGTGCGCGCAGAAGAGTATGTTCTTCACGATAAAAAACACCTGGTTTCTTATCACAAACGACGTAATTTTTTAGCTACAAAGCAATAATAATTAATCGTAAACGACACTGTTCTTCATCACAACGCTCTTGTTCATCTGTTGTTCATCACAAACGACAGTGTGCATTGACGCAAATTCAAACGGGAAGGTAGTTTACAGTTAACTAATTTTGCCCTATGGCAAACAACCATTTTTCTGTGTGTGCTCACATCCAATGTTTTTCTGCCCTTTCGTCTCGGGGAAATGAAACAAAGAAATGTTGAACTTCATGAAAGATCCAAGAAAGGCTACCCGGAAGCTAACACAATTTTTCATTCCATAGAGAAAAAATATTTCTACTTCCTACGTCAGTAGGAGTTATTTTATTTCTACGATGCGCCCTTTCCTGCTGCAGCACTCTGAGGAAATGATTCATTTGTGATTGTCTCCTACCCCGCACTCTGGGTCCCAAAGCAAGCATAACAAGTCACTAACAGTATGTATATGGGCTGCACCAAAGTAGGTAGACTTGCATGTGTGCTGCGTTCACTTGTAAGGTAGCTAGTGATAGCCTGAGCTTAATATAAATACTTTAAAATGTAAATTACATGTAGTTCTGTAGCTTCCTTTGTGATAGATCTGCTTGCCAAAATAACTGCGATGACATTAATAGAACATAACTTGTATTAGTGTAAACGTAGCTATCTCGTACCTATCGTACTGTAGGTGTAAATAACATACCGTACTTTAAGTATTTTTTTCAAAACTCCATCAACTTTACGTCTTTTGTATGGCGTCTCTTCATAACTCTCTAACTTAATGTCGTGCGTATGTTTACCTGTCAAAATGCCCACCTGGCTTTCTGAGAGTTACTGAGCATATTATTTTATGATATAATGCAGTCGAATTTCACAGTGTTTATGTTTGTGTACCCAATAAAGTATTTTTTTAAAAGATGCCCTGGTTTTTTAACTGCCCACGATTCATAAATGTGTTGCATTTGCTGCGACATTACTTTGGTTGACAGTCTGTTTTGACCACAAAAATACAATGTCTTTATAATACTATCTAGGTGTAGGCACATCTAGCGATGCTGGAACGACTCTGTAGCGACAATATCTCTACAGTACCAAATATTTCGATTCAGTTTTTCGGTATAGTGATGTTACGTAGTATGGTACGGCGCTGAGGGAGAGTTGTGCCCTGCATTCGAGCTTGTTGCTACCCGCGTCGCTGGAGCGTGGAACTTTGATAGCATAACACAGTTGTTACAGTTGTGAGGTGAAGAATACCTATTGAGATTTTATTCTTGATTTGGCTAAGGAGGGTAGAGGCGTGATCATTTAGTCTTCATGTGATAGCGTGTGACTTGTAACTTTAGAAAGTGACTTTGTGATTGTTTAGTGCTAAGCTGGTTGATGGAATTGGCTAATAATTGATGTTGTGAGTTGCGGCACATCGTCAGCGTGATGTTTTGACGCCTCGTTCGGATGCTTTTATGAAAGTTTAATTATTATTTATTAGGCGGCAACTCTTTCATCTTTTGTGGAAATTTTCATATCTTATTTTACTGCTCAGTGAGCACCATCATTCTCTGGACCGTGGGTCTCTGCCTGTCTACTCAGTTGTTTTCTTTGACCGATGTCATTTTCATTTTCTTAAGGAGAAATAGATAGCAATCTTATATATTGCGTACTACTTTCTTTTGACGTGAGTTTCGTTGTCAGTGAAATTTCAAGGCTATGAGCTGAGAAGCATTTTCTGTTTGTTTATGTGTAACAGTTTTTGTAATTCAATTATTGCGTTCTTGATTTTGCCTCTTAGAGATGTTCCTTACGTCGCCGTGATAATATCGTCGATATTGTTGATAGAAAGCTAAGTGTCTTCGGGCCAACTTGTTGATATTTGGAATAGTGTATTGCTGAAGAACTATTTTTGCAAAGACTGGAGCGATTGTTATTAATATCATATGTAAGTATGGAATATCTTTGAGCGTAAGGATGCCGTAATGTAAGAATGCGTTCATGCGATGCTGGAGTTGTTGCCATCATCAACGTAACGGATAGTAGCCTCATCTTCGTGTTTAATAGTCACATTTAGAACTTTCTGGAGAATTGTTCATATTACAGAACAACTAGTCATATTTTTCACTCCGCTTTCCTGGACTTTGCTGTAAATAACTCCAAGGAATAGGTATCTATAAAGTTCTGTGTTTCTATAATGTATGCATTATGTTTGGGCATCACGCCCTCAACGGTCCCGAGTGCCTTCTCCGCAGGGAATGTAGCATCTGGCCGCAGTTCCTGCTGAGAAGGTTAGTTTTGTAGAGTTAGGTAAGTTCTCTATATTTCCCTTTCTGTTCCGCGAGGTAGCCCGCCGAATGGTGGTAAGCGACCCATCCCATGGGACTCCTATCTGCTCACGTGTGGGGGGCCACGGAAGGGACCCCCCCGCACGAGTGTTGCTTTTTTCTGTCTTCTTCTCTTTTCGTTTTTCGACTCCTTCTCTGCGCCGCACGGCTGAGCGATTTCGTTCGACCGAGCCGTGTTGGAGTTGGAGATGGAGATGCTCGCGCCTTATTTCCTGCCAGACATGGTGCACCTGGCTAAGATTGTTCTAATAGAACTCATTTGAGTTCGACTAAATTTCTAAACTATATCATACAAAACTGGATCACTGTTATATAGTTTTTGTATCTAATACGGCGGAAAATCCCACAATGTAATAATAATAATAATATATGCATGTGTAGACATTGACGAAATTAATGTTTTCCTATAATTGTATTTGCTCAGAAAAACATCGAAAAGGTATGCGTGATTCAAAGAAGGAAATATTCTTTGCTCAACCGACCACCAATCGTTACTTCATTTCGATCTTCCCTGAAGTTGTCCCAGTATTTGTGTTCAAACGAAATTCATGTAATTCATGACATAGCGTAAAGTGGGGTGGCTCTGACCAGTCGGACTTTCTGATATTGTATAAACTAGCCAAGTCTACGAGTTTGCATATAGCTAAGTCTCAAACTTCTTATACCACTTTTGCCTTAATTATAGCAACTCAATTTGAGATGTTAAAATTGTTTTTTTTTAAGCCAAATCATCAGCTTTTTATTTCCATTTGCCTATTTTACATTTCAAAGTATGAATGAACAAAAAGTAAACAATGGTTGTTGATAGAACAGAATCGTATTCTTTTATGAAAAGTGGAGAGTAGTTCGTACATTGCAAGAAAGTTGCACATTCGTCGTGAAACAGTTTGGAAAGTCGTGAAATTGCTTAAAGAAGCTAAGCTTGTACAACATACATTCGTTCAGGCCTGGGAGGAGGAGCCCAGATTTGAATGCGCTGGACTTATGACTTGGGTCCATCTCTGAGAGGAAGATCTGGAGAACGCGACATGAAATGCTGGACACTGTGAAGCCGAAGCTGCGTGAAGAGTGTGCTTTCATTCCGCAAAAGGTGCTTCGCATCTCCTGTGAAGCTTTCCAAGGTAGAATGAAGTCTCTTTGAAACAAGAGCTGGCCATATTCAATAAATGCTGTTGATTACTGTTTGGAGTGTCTGAGAGCTATAAGCCCATTTGATAAATTTTCAATTTCTCTACTTTTTCATTGAGATACTTGATAAAACATTTGTTGCCGTAATTACAGCGGACCCGGTATAGCTGGTATTGTAAATCCTATACTCGGTTCATATTCATTTCAGATACAGCCAACTGGTCAATGTAGCCCAACTTTACAGTTCCGAACGTTGCAAACTGAAGGACAGTTGCGTTTTGAAAAGTAACTGCTAAGAAAACGTTTTTGTTGTGGTGACGTGCGTAGGCTGAGTCTTGCTAGTGTCGTCTGTCGAGATGCGTGCTATTTTCTACTAAACTCAATTGTAAAAACATACTTTGTCTTGTACTCACTTGTTGGTTCTCGAACGACTTGTTCTGTATTGTTCTGTGAAGTATACGCATTATTAATGACTTTTGTGTATTTCTTGGCCTTTTTTAATGACGAATATAGAAATACTTTATTTATTTCGCGCGTCTTCCATCCTGGCGGAAGTTAAAGGTGAGACAAACTTCAAAGTAACGCCAAAAGGAACGAGACTTGCGAAAAACAGTCTTAATATTGAATTAAGGATCATGCTTCAACAATGCAACACGCGAGTAATTGCTCCGTAATAACAGTCACGTAAGTATTTTCTAAAAAACTAAATATTTCAATAAAATATTTGAAATATATATCTCAATTATTGTTAACCTTCGTCGAGTGAGAATTTTAAGGAAAATGATCAATTATGGTTTGACTGACTTGTAAAAAAGAATTTTCATCAGGCCGCTAGCTTTCTTAGTTATAGGCTAGCAAGAGCTAAAAATTTCTAAAGCTGTTTGGTGTGTCAGGTGCAGAGTATATTTTTCTTTTGCTGTGTGCACACTGAGCGAGAAGCCGTGCGACCGTACCGACGGCATTGAATGATGCGTTGGCTGGTTGTCTAATATCAGGAGATTGACTTTCCTATTGCTTCATCATCTCTGTGAGGAGTGACTGCACTAGAGTCGGCTCGTGACGTAGTTACCATACTCTAGTGCACTCGTGCCGTGAATAATGACGGTGAACAATTGTGGTAAAACCTCTTCATTGATCTTGCCTGGGGCGTTGATTTTACCTCAAAAGATGCTTCATACTCGCAAGCTTGATATACTATTTATTAAGCAAAAACCCTCAGGGGTATATTTTGGCGGGCCCTTTCCCTGCCACAATATTTTTGGGCCTCACAACCCCAAGGGTCCCTAGTGCCTTCTCCGCAGGGGATGCTGCCGGTTGCCGCAGTTCCTGCTGACGAGGTTAGTTTTGTACAGTTAGGTAGCTTTCAATACTTCCCCTTCTGTTTCAGGAGGTGGGCCGCTGATCGAGATGGCCGACCTATTGCTGCTAGACTTCTATCTTCATGTATTTCGTTTCCTTCCCCTGTGCGGCGTAGCTGAGCAAAAGCGTTCAACCGTGCCCGGGGGTTGGAAATGCACAATTTGCGCTTTATTCCTGTCAGTAGGGCACTGACCATTTTGAATCTGAGACCTGCCGGCAGAAAAGCAGAGATAAAAATCGCTGATAATTTAAAACGAGACGTACTTCGCGCCCTAGTGGCGCACGAGCCTTTGTTAAACCACAGAAATAGTTCGGCTCGATATTGACGTTGTGTACCTGATGCGCTAGTAAAATTTTGTGCTACTACTACTACTACTTATTAAGCAAACGTTATGAATAGGGCAATTTGAAGTTTAGGGCAGCTGAAATTCCTTCCCGTAAGCAAGCTTGGGAATTGTACATCTGTCTTGACAGTCGATTAACGGCAAGAAAAAAGATAACCTATTTAACATCCCGGAATTGTGGAGCAGCGCATCTTTCTACACAGGCCGTGGCTACGTCAAGATTAAATTTGGCTGCAACGGAGAACTACAAGTAATGACCTCTGTTCCGTGTCAGGTTCATTGGCAAGGAAAAAATTCAATTGAAGAAATACGTGGAATGGCGTATGCAGGCGAGAATGGAAACCCCATCAGTTGGAAAACGTACAGGAAAACACGGAAGAAGCAAAACTGTCGCAGTTCCATGGAAGCTACAAAAACGAATTAAGTAGTCCTGCTTGAAATCTTTTTCGCACCGTTACAAATATGTTGCAGTCATACAGTGTTATTCCTACAAGAGGAGCAAATTAATTCATGAAGAAATGGTCAACGATTCTCGTCGTGTCTTATGTATATATATATATATTGATACTGCCTATTAGATGGTCAGCAATTTTCTATACGGAATATTAGATGGCCGGCGTCTCGTTATAGGTACCATGAATCTGATACGTCTCTTGGTACGGGCAGTTCAAATCGCGCATATGCGAGAACAACGTCATAAATCAAAATATGGGAAATTGTAGTAATGACAACCATGAGATTGTCCGTTTCCTGCTCTATATTGTGGTAAACACGATATATTTCTACCTGCAAATCTCACCACTAGAGGGCAGTAAATGTCACTATTGCGCCGGCCTAGATGTTTCCAACCCTTGGTGTCTACATGGCATATCTCGGTTCCTGTCCATCCGTGGTGATTGGTGGTGCCGTGTGTTGTCAAGAAAAACGTCATATTTTGTTATGGGTCAGTATTGGTGATATTGCGGCTGTTTAATAGTTGGCCGTTTAATTTCAAAATCCTCTGTCCTGTAAAATTGCCTTTTTTGAGTTATGACGTTGTTCTCGCATATGAGCAAAATAGACTGAAAATTATTTAAAACGCCGTTGATTTTCTCACATATGGTCTCATTTGAAGGAAAATAAGTCTAAGTTTGAACGCACGGCCAGTTCTCGACAGATAAACGTCCAAATTTTTTTAAAGCTGCCACACACTACCACCGACCACCACGGGTCAAACTAGAATATGGTTGTGCACTTTACAGTAAAGCTTCTTCTTCGTTACTGGCTCTTCTGGAGATAATTCAAAACTCCTGCCTTCGCCTTATCTTGGGTGCACGCCGTACTTCTCCCATTATTTCCTCAACCCTAGTACGAGGAAGCTTGCCAGCAATGAGCTCTCGAGGTTAGGCCGAGAACCTTGTAAGTTAGGCGGCGTAGGTTTGGTTGTGCTAGTTTCCCATGATATATACGGTTTTAAAACACTAGACGAACCAGACCTACGCAGCCTAACCTACAAGGTTCTCAGCCTAACCTCGAGAGCTCATTGCTGGCATCATTTTAAGGTGATACATGAATGCCTCCTTAAGTAGAATTATTTTGCTGATGCGAGACTGCGGAGGGCAGCATGTTGCTGCCTGGCAGATCTGCTATTGGCTACCAGCCTCAGTTCATTTACAGAAGATAGTTACAGTATGTCAGATCTGAGTGTTTGCGCATACGGCCGTACAAACCTTCAGAATTGTGCCGTCAAGCCAATAGCGTCACGCCATTGTGGTATTACCCAAGATTCCTCGCTGCAAAAGGAGTGACGCTATTGGCTTGACGTCACAATTCTGAAGATGTCTACGGCGATATGCGCAAACACTCTGATCTGGCATAACTATCTTCTGTAAATGACCTGTACTACCAGCTCCTGCCCCTCAGGGCTATAGGATGGACCATAGGCCATAAGGTTAGGTTCGCCCATCCTATGTTATGGGTCCTGGCAACCCCGGGGGCTCGTGTAGGTAACTTCAACCATTAGCTAGGCCTTCGGGACGTTTGCTTTTCGAGCCCACTTTGCTTCTTCCCCCTACTTACTCATGCTTTATTCTGTTCTTCCTCTTCTTTCCCGACTTGCTGTTCCCATGCGCGTTGATCCTGTGAGGGAGCACCTTTGTGCATGGGTTCCCCGTTTCTATCGACATACTAAATGCCCCCTGCACTTTCCTTTGTGATATCGTTCCGCTCGGAAACGGGAGCTTAAACTTTCAACTATAACTAACCACCAGCTCCTCTTTTCATCATTAAAGTTAGGAGCTAGAGTGCATCCCTCATAATCAAATTTGACCTCCAAGTGTGATCAATGAATAAGTATCATCGCAAATTCATCGCCGACATTTTTGACAGTCGAGTATACAAGTTCGAAAGATTACTTGAACACGACAGTGGAATAAGAAGGGGAGAAGTTCCGCAAGATTGAAAACTAGCTAGCGTGATACCGATACATAAGAACGGGGATAAGAAAAGCCCCAGCTACTATCGACCAATCAGTCTTACATCGGTCGTCAGCAAAACCATCGAACGCCTCCTGAAAAAGCGTACCACTGATCACCGAAGGATGCAGCAGCTCATATCCGACACTCAGCGTGGCTTCCAAAATGGAAAAGATGCTGATGCTGCTAAACAGGCCTACTGGACTTTTTCTGAAAAGGAAGGCAGGGAACACAAGAAGTCAGTCACAGATAAGGAGCTGTCCCATAGAGAGGTAGGAAGGAGGGCGGTAGGGTGGGCGGGAATCTCAAACAGGTGGTTTACGGTATGGGGGGGGGGGGCGCGGTGGCACTCGGGCTAATGAAAAAAAATTGGAAGCCCATGGCATCCATGGAGACTATTTATGACGGATCAAGGCATGGTTTACTGGTCGGCTGCAGTGAGTGAAGCTTGAAGGAGAGACGAGCTCCTGGACGCAGGTGTCATCAGGGGTTCTATAAGGTAGGGTGCTTGGCCCACTTCTGTTTTCAATTTCCATCAATGATTTCGATCTAAACATCCGTAGTAAAATCAGTAAATTTGCGGATGATACTAAACTATGTCATCCTACCACGAAAAGAGCCGAGCTCCAACAGGACCTTGACCACCTCATGGGATGAAGCACAACGTGGCAGATGAGCTTTAATGTCGATAAATGTTCAGTAATGCACATAGGGCTGATGAACCCTTCACCTCCATTAAAAATGAACGGGACGGTATTGGCTGCAGTCACCCAACAATTTGACTTGGGAATCACTATACAAAGAAACTACAAAACAGTCAGCAAGTTGACATGAGTGGGGAAAATGGCAAGCAGCGTACTCGGATTCATCACCAGAAATTTTGAATACAAGTCCAAGGACATTATCATTCCCTTGTACAAGGCATTTGTGCGGCCACACTTAGAGTTTGCTGTCTAATTCTGGTCGCCACATCTGTGTAAAGATATCTATTACACGAAAAGAGTCCAACGCAGAGCAACTAAATTGATAACTCAGCTGCGAAACAAGCCGTATGAACGTCGCCTAAAAGAACTGGGTCTGATCTCTCTCGAGCAAAGACGACTCAAGGGTCAAATAATAGAAACATTCAAGTCTTTGAATGGCTTCACCGACGTACCTACAACGGGGCTCTTTGAAAGAGACCTCAATGATCGCTTGCGAAGCAACGGTAAAAAACTGAAGCATAAAGCTCGAAGAACGATCTTAAGTCAGCAGTTCTTTCCGTATTTCATAGTAAGCATTTGGAATAGACTCCCTTCCGATGTTGTTAGTGCAGAGTCAGTCAGCGCGTTTAAAAATTGTCTTGACATTCATTGGGAGAGACATCCTCCACAGCTAAGAACTCCTCCTCCAGGAGTCGCAAACTCTTAACGACCGAAGCTTCCGAGGCCACCTTAATCCGTCTTCTTTCTCCCGCTCCAACTACTCAGTTTGACATCTCTAAGCTCCGCATATCAGCGGCTCTTGATAGTGCTTGCGTGCATTCATGATCGTCTTTTTGGCAGGGACTCTTCCCCCCCCCCTTTTTTTCTCTTCTCTCCAGTCCTCTATATCCTACTAACATAATGGCAATAGCTCATAGTGAGGCAGGGCGTAAGTACCGGCGTCTCATTGGGAATAGGCCAATTGGTTTGTCTACTGCCGCCTATCTAATCTAATAACCCGCATCATGCGGGATACTACCTTTAGCAAGCTAAACCCTGAAGTAGAGTCTGTTTCTACCGCCCTACATGTTTGAAAGTGAAAGTTAGAATGGGATGACCCACAAATATCAATTATGTAGGTATATACATTAGGAGCGAGTGTGTATTTCTATCGGAGCCTTAACTGCGGTACTGCGCAAACGCAAGGCCAGCACCAAGACTAGAGGCGGGTGCACTCCAATGTAAAAGCTGCTTCGCCACATAATTTTTTACATCCGATTACGTTACTCTAAACAAGGCGTCAGCTTGGACATTGCTCTGCCGCTAAAAATTCTAGAAATATTTGTCATTGTTTGCAGGCTGTACAGGATAGAAAGCGGCAATAGACAGACTTTGAGTATACCGTTACTTCTTAGTTCAAAGTTGCAGTGACGCTCAAATACCGTAAGTTGCAGTCGCAAACAACCGCACCGCCAACGTGGAAAGTAGAATAATGGCAATTTTTGTGTTTGTGTGCAGCTCGCTTATAAGAGCTAAATAACAGGCTTGAGTCCACAATAAGAGAGTGTATCCTCCTAAAAGTGGCACACAAATGATTTTCAGGAGTATGTCCTCCATACAAATTGACTGTCTGATAATTTTATGAGTCAATCCCGTTTTTGATTGCCAAAGTAACACTAAATTATATTTATCAGGTATATATTATAATGTATAGCAGCGTTGTCCAAACTGGGGTCCGCGTCCCCCTGGGGGTACGCAACATTGTCCATGAAGGAGCGTGAGCAAACAAGAAATACACACACAAGCAACCGAAACGGAAAGTACTTTTCAAGCATTTTGTTATTAAATCGTAATTTTATTTGTGTAATGAGTTTGAATTTATTACACAACATTCCTGCCTGTGATGCAGTCTTTTCAGAATTAATTTGCGGTTTGCATTATTATCCTAAGTAAAACTGAATTTGTTCAGCCATGCATGTGAGTGGGGGTAGGTGTTGGATATCCCGGGGGGGGGGGGTTACGTAACAGTAGTAGAAGGTAACAGTAGGAGAAGGTAATAAAGGGTAGAACCGAGTAAAAGTGTACCTATAGTCAATTGATTTTCGCGGAACTTAATCTACGGAAATTACTTCAAGTATTTAACTTACTCATATGATCAAAACGAATATCGAAGAATAAGTTTTGTCTGTCGTGAAGGACTTTCAGTTTGAGTTACTTCATCGGTAAACACTGTAACTCTATTTACTACTTGCAGTGAACGTATTATATACATAGTAACTTAGGGAACGCTTTGGTACTGGTTAGTGAATATACAGTACCTGTACTAGGTAAGCATGCTCTCATTTTACTATCCATCCCGGCTTGAATTAGACTAGGAAAACAGTGGCTAGTAAATGGCTGCAGATGTAATTATCGCTGCAGACACAAGCTGAAGTTTCGAATACATATATCAAATTAATCGGCTAAGTTAAGTTTACAAACGGCTGGCGATATATCCAGCAACGACAATTAGCTCTTCTTATTCTATCTTCAAGGAAACGATTTGTTATGAAGTGCGTGGCTGCGCGCAGCATGCGAGTTGCTATCTCTATAGTTCTTGCAAGAGGTGCTTGAATTGATAAAATAAAGTATGAATATTTCATTGCACTGAACATGAAGCGAATCGCAACACCAACAGTCTCACCTAGAATAATTGTTTTAGCCAATTACTGCCATAGACTTTTCAATATATGCCCACGTTACCTGCTAAAGAGCATAAATGAATATCACTCAATAAATCTACATCTACTCTGTAACTGTACACTGCTGTGTTGTTCGGTAATGGCACAACGTGAGCAATTCAACATGAACAAACTGCTCGTGCATGCACCGCTGTGTATGATCTAACACTGACGCACTGATATGCTCTTGATGTTGATGATGTGAACGGATGTCGCCCTTGTTTACAGTTCACGCTCTCAGCTTCCAGCAGCAACCATCCAACATATATGTACCTATAAGCAGCATTTTGATTTAATGCCATTCTCGAGCAAAGTACGTATCTCATATGCCAATCGATGAGGCTTGGAAGTGTTTATATAAAAATGTAGTAGCCGTACATCTCAGAAGTTTCGAAACGTTTCTAGTTACGTGAAACCTATTGGAAGTATTTAATTCACATTCAGGTCTCTGCATAGTGCAGTAGATTCTATTATCACTGCTAACCTGAGCTTCTGGTAGCTGCTACTTCAAATAAAAGAATAACATTGCAATGTAAATGAAGTCTGACTGATTGTTGCGTTCCGTCAGCATTGAGCTACTCAACCGATAGAATGTACGTCCAGAATTATGGCTCGCAGGCGAACAAAAAGTTTTACTTATCTTGGTGTGATATGTTACAATAACGAGATAATTGAAAATCTATGTTTGTCTACGAGCCTCAAATTGTGAACACACTCTTACATCCCAATCTAACTCTAGCCACCAGTACTTGGTGCACAGAGCCCACAAACTTGCACAAAAGGAAAATTTCGGTTCACGCAGTTGAGGCTGACTGCACGGTGCCGCAGACGTATTTTTATATGCTCTCTCATTACTATTTGACTAAATTCTTTTGCATTCATTAATGACTGCCAAACCTGTACATACTTCTAAGACTTCTATACGTAACAAGTTCACTAAATATTAAGGCTTGAAGTGTAGTTACGTAAAGCAATTGTACAGGATAGCCTTTGATATTTGACGCAGAGTAAAATTATTTCACAATAGTTAGTAAAATAAAAAGTCTCATTTTGTAGAACAAATGCTTCTCAAATTTGTGGTATGCTCAATTCGTGTAAATGTTACTTTTAACTTCAACTCATTTTTTCATTTTTCTTAACTTATATAGGTGATATAGGTGAAATGAGCCATTTAAAGACTCTTTTCAGGAAGGACGTTTTTGGGGCAGATGCTTAGTTTTTGAGGTATTTGACTTTGAAATTCCCTTTGTTTGTCTATGGGAAAAAATACCCGGCGACATCATAGGAGCTTAAAACTAACCTAGGTTAGGTTAGCTTAATTATAATTAAAAATTACTCTCATTATCATTATTGCAGTTTTCCCTTTTGCAAAAAGTACCTGAACGTACCTTGAATTTTTCTTCTTCAGTATAAGATAGTGAAAAAATAGAACTTCAAAGTCAAATACCTCGAAAATTAAGCATCTGCCCCAAAACGGTATTCTTTGGAGAATGTCTTGAAATGGCTCATTTCACATATATGAGTAAGCAAAAATAAAAAAAATGAGTTGGAGTTAAAAGTAACATTGACTTCGATTTGTAATAAAGTGCATAGCAAACAGCTGACGGAGTTACTAATGAAATTTATTTGATATACGGGGTGAGCAAAAAAATCAGAACAGAAAGCAGAGCTGAGGAGTGAGTTGGAGCAGTTGGTATCCATGAAGTGATGTAGCGCTGGCAGCAGTGAAGTGATATAGCATTGACAGCAATGAAGTGATATAGAATTATTAGCCGTAAAGTGATCTAACATTGGCAGCTGTGCAGTTATATAGCATTGGCAGTCGTAAAGTGACCTACCATTGGCAGCTGTAAAGTGATATAGGCAGCACTGGCAGCCATGAAGTGATTGTAATGTAGGCCACCATGAATTAATTTAATTCCGGTAACCATGACATGATGTAACATAGTCATCCATTAAATCACGTAATGTAGGCAACCCTGAAGTGATGTAAAATAGTCGTCCACTAAATTATGTAATGTAGGAAAGTTAGGAAATCATGAAGTTATTAAACATAGTAATCCCTTAAATCATGTAATGTAGGCAACCATGAAGAGATGTACCAGTAATATTTACAGCATGAAGTGATGAAATGTAGACAGCCATGACGTGATGTAGTAGAGGGAACCCTGATGTCATTCAATTAGGCAGCCATGGAATGATCCAACTTAAGCAACCATTAAGTGATGTAACATAGGCAACCATGAAGTGATGTAATGTAGACAACCACAAAGTGGCGTAGTATTCCAAGATTGTAATGCGAAATGACATGATGCAGCTATCTATAGATGATTCCAGTATTGAAGGGTTGTATCAACACCAAAATGTCATCTCTACATACATCAATTTCGGAGGTTAGTGCTTCAACTCCATCGTTGAGAAAAAACTCATATGAATGTGACATTTAAGTATTTTACATGTAGTATCTATGTGCAGATTTTGTTAATGAAATTTTAATATTCCTAGAAATTACGATGAATTTTCAATTATTTTGGTGTCCGAATATATAATATTAAGCGCCTACTGAAGATATATGATAGTGAATTTAGATTCCTTTATCTGATCTGAAACACATTCCTTACGTTACGATGAAAAAAGCATTCTTTGTTTGAGGTCTCTCTGATTATTAGAACTCATTTTATTAACACTTACGTAAATCGGCCTTCAGGCCCATTTGCGAAAGGTCCGATTTCAGTGGCCAGTCAAAGTATGGTGTGGTCTTTGCTTGGTGTATTTCTTCTAATTCAACTGAGCTTTACGTCTTAACTAACCTCTGTTGAATTAAATTCAATTTTATCTCACCTACACTACAATAGTCATGTTATCGCACTATTACAGGAATTTCCAATGAAATTAATGATGAATGTTTACATTCTTATCTATTTACTACCCACTGGGCAGCTGGGCAGCTGGTTAGTCATATGAACACCCAGTCTACTGTACCTTGCAGTCTGTATGATAGCAGCCTACAACGAAGGCATAGTATGGGCTAAGAAATTCCTTTCAGTGTGCTGAAATTGACATTTAAAATATGCATAGCGTACGGTAACTGATGCCTCATTCTTAAATGCAAGAGTAATGGGAGGACAGGCCAATCACAAGGGGCCTCTTAAATGTTTCTCGGTGTTGGTTACTTAACCCATCCTTTCATTACCATTTCATCACCGGCAAGACTTGAAATGATACTGAATCTTCGCTTGTGCTTTCGTTATGAATGAAATAACAAATGAGAATCATTGCTACCACGGTAGCTGCATGCTTCCGTTCTCAGCTCTAACACATTGTATCGCTCGCTGGTTCGATGCTCCGCCAGACACTCGAGCTCTTTGCAGATCTTGGTGTACTGACTCGGTAGTTGTGTGTGAATGCACGGCGCTGTGGCGGAACTGCCTTCCTCAGAGATGAGGGGGGTGGGGGTCTCGGGTCATTTGTTCCTTCCGTCAAATTGGCGCCATAGTTCTTGGTGACCAAAGTTCGACTGCGACTACACTTACTCATCTGGGGCCAGTGGGCCTATACCCGCTGCACAAACCAGTGCATGGGTTTCCCGGGTGAGGATGTGGTCTAAGTTGACTTTACCTTTACTTTACCTCCGCTAAGAAGGTTATGTTTTTGTTGAGCCTCTCTGTTTCATTCTGTCTGTTTGTCACCAAGGTAACGCAAAAAGTTATCAATGGATTTTTATGAAATTTACGGGGATTGTTTTGCATAAACATTAGGAGGAACAAATGATTAGTGTTTGGGTGGAGATGCGTTCAACCACTAATGTTGTTTGTTTGTCTGCCTCTTTATTCTTCGTAGCATAACTGTACAAGTTATGAAACAAGCTTGATAAATTTTTAAGCATTGTTGAAAATGTTATTTGCACAAATTGATATGATCAAGTTTTTCAGCTGATCTGTTTGTCTGCTTGTTTGTCGTTATGTTTGTTTCTATGTTTATCAGTTACTCAACTCTAAGTTTCGAATGAATCTTCATGAAATTTCTAGGAATTGTTAGAAATGTTAAAGGCACAAATGGCAAAATTTTGGTGATGATCTTTTCCTCCGTTTGTGTACTTGATTAATGTTTGCCGTAGTATTGGTGATAACATAAATGAAAAAGTTACGGCAGGATCTTCAGAAAAATTACAGCTAAGCGGCGGAGGCAGAAAAGATCAAACGTTGGTGATGATGAAGAGAAAATCCTGGTTTAAAAAAAAATTTATATCTTCAACATTGCCTTGCTTGGCGGAGATCTGCGCTCCCAGAGTGCTTTAGTTTATTATTATCGTAATGTAGCTCAAAACTCTATTCCAGGACAGAAATAGTAAGTCTCGTCGCTGGCGGCCGCCATTACCTGACCCCAATGCTCTCGGGTTCGTAGAAGACTCCGACAGGTTTAGCTAATATACAATTAAGTTCTTCAAAGCCAGAGGCCCTCTAAAACGTTGATTATTTTACGAAGCCGCCAATTAATTTTAAGCAGTCATCAAAGCGTATTATTGAGCGAGCTTGTTTGTACGGCTCACAGACCGATGGGCGCCACGCTCAAGCTGAAGGAGCGGGCACTCAACAAGACGACATCTCTTCATTAGCCTGGCGATAGACGTGAAGCTTTGCAGCGTTATATTTAGCACCAGTTTTGAGATGATCTGGTGAACCATAACAAACTCGTCGCGACGCTTGAGCTGGTGATGAGCTGCGTCTCAATGATGCTTGAACGCGAGCGGCGCCGCTAAGTCTTTTGATACCTGCTCGCCTCACTTCGTTAATGCTGCTGCCGTGACGTCAACTGGGCGTTTATTTCTTCTCGCTTCTCACCAGCAACAACATCAGCTGTAAAGTCCAATGATATTTGCCTGTTTAGAATGGCCGCGATAAATATTACGCATATACAAGGAAAAGCATCGCTAAAAATCAACGGGAGGTATACTTCAGTTGGAACCTAAGATAGATCTGTTTATGACTGGTGATGACACCGGTGATATGATGCAATTCCCCAGCGCCATGAAATCCTGAAGATCATTTCCTGTTGTCATCACGAGACAGGAAATAGTCTGCAAATTTCCCTACCGCTCGGTGTACTAGGCTATAGGTTAAGAATTGATTACATGATGGAATGATTAGGTTAGCCAATTATATTTATTCAATTGTCGATACCAATATTGTATGTAACACATAGAGCGCGGCAGGATGAAAGGATACCAAAAATTACTAGCCAACTCCTAACATGTACCATAAATTCCTACAGTTCTTTCGTTATGCCAACCTAAAAGCATACCGCCGCGCTTATTTAAAACATTCACATTCTCTCAAATGGGTATTGATGAGAAAGAATGTTTCTGCAAGTTAACGTTTTTTTTTCTTGCTAAGCAGCAAGAAAGGCAGACGTTGCTGAAGTGCAATAATGGCGGCCGGCGCAGACGGCGTGGCGACGCTCACTGGCGATCTTTCGACAAAATTACACATCTGCCAGACGTCTCTCAGAGCCTGCTCAAGTGCTGCTCTTAATGACGTCATAGAGTTCCGTGAGTGGTGCTGTACTTAGCCTCTCAACCCAACACTAGTGGTTCCAATTATATACCATACGTCTAAAGGCCTGTTCATGCCATAGACTGTTGTCTTGCGTTTATACTCCACAGGGGTCCGAACTTGTCGCTCTGTCTGTTAAGCAACAAAAGAGTGCCCTGTTTTATGGCCGATAATTCAGTACAAATTTGAAAATATACGAAGTTTTTGAAGCGGTACCTGCTAAACAAACGCACTTTGCGGTTACCACTTTAGTTAATCATTCCTCCGTAAAGTGAATTCTGTGTTTGGTGACAGTCAGGTTGCCCGCAGATGTTTTTATGCGATTTTGCTGCCTGTGTTAGAGTATTGCTCACCGGTCTGGGCTTCAGCTGCTGACGCTGACTTGCGTCTGTTGGACCGAATTGTTAGTTCAGCCAGCATGCTGTGCGCTGATAATGATCTAGTGAACCTGTCCGACAGGAGAAGAGTAGCAGACTATGTATATTTTATAAGGTGTGCAATAATGAGAGGCATTGGTTGTATGCTTCTCTCCCTGTGCTCAATGTTTTTGGGAGAGAGACTCGTGCTGCGCGCGGAGCACACTCTTTCACTTTGGAGGCTGACGTATGTCGAACTAATCAGTTCTGTCGGTGCTCCGTGCCCTGGTCGGCTAAGTTTTGGAATTTGTTGCCGGCATTGGCTTTTGGTCGTATTGGCCTGCAGGCGTTTAAGTCAGCTGTTACTGTTTTTTTGCTGGATTTCCTTTCGCAGCATTTTGGGCTTCCCGGTGTTGCAAGATGCTTCATTTGTGTTGTATTACCTGTCCGTGGGAGCTCAAGTGTGAAGTTTTAATAATAATAATAATAATAGTATTGTTTGTAAGGCCACGACTAAACGTTCCTATGCACTGAAGCATGAGGAAGAATATTGTGTAGACCGGTCTAAAGAAAATCGTGCAACACATGTAAACCAAACACTGTTAAATGGCACACTTGGAAAAATTTATCCTGGTATAATAATTTACTTATAGAACTTGAATAAACGTTAAAAGCCCATAACTATATAGATTACTTTTTTAAAACATTACTATTTGCTTTACTATTTTTAGTATACTCCCAGGTAGCTGATACTAGACTCATCAAAGTCATTCACTTTCTCCGATAAGTGAAAATTGGCTCACGATACACATCAGTGGTTTGCTTATAATATATAGTCTTCACTTTCCTGATCGAACATAATCAAGTAAATTACAAGGCATTATTCCATGCAAGGCTTCTAAAAATTTAAATGAAATACGGCACACAGTTTATAAAACTATATAGTTACCGATATAGTAGCAACTATGATCTTGATATAAAGTCGCCCGCTGGAAGCTGTCAGGAAAATGTCGTATAAAGTCGTTTGATAAGAATAAGCTTCATTTGAACGATCATAAAAGAGGCAAATTGTCCGACAGGTCTCATAACTACTAAAGTACGTGCATGCATCTGAAACAGTTATGTCTTATTTCCTGCCGCCCTTAAGAGATGCTGCAATAAAGCAATGGCACGATCCTTTCTACGGCTTTGCGTCTACCGAGCCTCTCGTCGACCAGAAACTGCGGGCATTTTTTATGCGCCAGTTTTTCGCAGTTCTCATTTATCTGGGACAGTTGCAAAGTGCGCCGTGATGTCGTGTAAATATTGCATGAATGTCGCCTGTCATGATGTATGTGCAAAAATAGCACTCTCGGCTTATCTACCAGGTGAATGCCTAGGAAGGTATGTGCTCTCAGTGGAGTAATATTTAAACACACGTTACTGTGCTATTACATATTCAAGATAAAGGTGCGAGCAGCATTGCTAAATGGTTGTGAGTTATTTTTGAACTGTGATCGATAAGTATAAAGTAAGTTTATATCCGTTGATGTAATATTGTATGAATTCTGCGTTTTGATGCGTCTAGTTGTCTGGTAAAGTAAAAACGAAAACCAACCTGATTGCATGCTGCAACTGGGTCACTCACATACACTGGTGTGTGCTACAGGTACATGCCCTCTAGGTCTCAAGGAGTGAACGGTTGCAGTCATCCACAGATGAGCTTTATGACAACTATGACCTCCCGGCCAACTCCATTGATAGTTAGGTCAGTGCCTTCGCAGAGGACTTTGATTGTCAGAAACACTATTGATGCAAACCTGAACACCCGAGACTCACCTCGCTGGTGAGGAGGTGAACATGGCACCTCAGGGCCTCAAGCTCGACTTCGTCCATTCTGCAATTGCCACTTCTTTTAACGTACGTTACGCATTGCGATGTATAGACTAGTACTTATATGGGCCAAACTTTATACGATTTTGAAAAAGTTACATCAACTCTAGCTCTTTCATTATAAATCTGCCAAACAGTACATGGCGGCCGGCTTACTCGAAGTATAAATCCGCTATTTCTATGAAATATGAAAGTTCGAAGCTTGTAGTAACTTAGGTCATTCCCTTGTCGTAGGCAATGAGTATAATTAACTACATATGGTATATAAGGATCATTGTACTTCATAAACTGTGTTATTACTGCGGTAAACAGTAAACACATTGTTGTGATTGAATGGACATACAACATTCAAGCGCCGTAGGACGTCTGAACGGCTTGTATAGTGGCGAAGATATCTGATGGGACAAGCTGTTGAGTGAAGGGTTCATAACCTGAGATATTACGTCACTATTGAGACAAGCGCCAATTGAGTTCACTAGCGTTATCTTTATCGTCCGCAGAGCACAGCCAGCACCCACACTCGATATTTAATTTCTTCCTCTTCCTGCAGTTACACATGCTACACTCCTACACAGTTACATTCCTACACTAGGGCGCGTACACAAGCGTGCCTGCATGCAGGAGCACACTTAACGTTATGTAACATCACGGAGAGCGCCAAACTTCAGTGTAATTACATGATGGAGAGACACGATACTCCTTCACTAGCATTACCTTTCCTCTATCAATAGTATCGTTTATCGAAGCGAGCTTCTAAATCTCTTAGCGACACCAGTCACCATCGGGACATACTGTATATATGTTTCAGGTTTCAGCGGCAGGCTCATAAGAACAAAAATCGAGATCAACTAATTCCGTAAGGCTTCACTTACCTAAACTGCAGACAGAGGCGTTGGCTTCACCACTTTGAACCGTGTTGCTTGTGTTAGAAGCAACACGGCTACGCTTGTGATTGCTGAAAACTTCATATCGTGAAGCAAGATGGGTGTTCGGAAGTTCCGAGGGTAATCGCTGCAGGGGTTGTGTCTGGAACTGCGTTCCAGACGGGCTGAAAGCAGCTCGCTGGTCTGAAGATAAGCCTACTGGGCTTGGTTCCGCCCACCAAAGAATGACACCTTTAATGTCGAAATCGAGAGGTTTTGAATTCAGGCTGAACTTTGGCAGGAAATGGCAAGACTAATCTGTGATCTACAGGATGATGTGATTTACAATCACTTACAGCAGTTCTACTGAGTGAAATTTCCTACGATTCCAACTGGAAGAAACTAACGGAATACAAAGCTTGCCGCAACACTTGAATGCACATAATCGCGCACGCACTATATTAGTATATGAGAGGGCAAATAGCTCGCAGTTGAAACCTTTTACACTGATGACAAGTTGTGCGGTATGAAATAAATACCTTAATTATGAATAAATTGATTTAATTTAATTGATTGATTTAATTGATGCAATAAGCTCATAGTATATTGACATGACTTGAGATACTGGGCTGAAGCATTTCCTACTTTATTAACTTAAATTTCTTTTTTAATTCTAGTCACAACTCTACTTTGGCGAAACAAGAACTTTTTAATGTAGTACGTAGATGACAGCAGTTTTATGATAACAGGAAAACCGTGCTGGAAGTTGCCGTGACTTACCCGAACACGAACAAAATTAACCTGGGCCCGTCCTGCCAAATTCCATTGCAGGCAACTCTTTCCCAAAGTCCAACAGAGCATTCGCCATGGAATTAAAATCTCTGTAACTTTTGTCTCTCGTGTGCATTGGCCTTATAATGCATTAATTTTAGTTTAAGCTATAAATAGAGTGAAGGTTTCGCAAAACGAGTTCCTATTCCTGTGGAATCTTCAAGTATAAAAATAAGAACAGAGGTCAAATGGCCAAAAGCAGCCGTTGCTAAAGATGGTATGATATTGTCGTTGTGCTTGGCCTCAATGGGACTTGAGGTAAACAATGGGTTATACTTGGTGTACCTCGAGGACGCCTCGACGCTGAGAATAACCAGGGAGAGAATTTCCAGCATATGTTGCCGCTAGTCTAAGGACGTGTTCACACGTCATTCATATATAAGCGTTCGCTCATTCACTTGTCTGAATGTGTTACTGTGCCTTAGAAATAGCAGAAAAGTGCATTGTATTCTCAGTTTTATGTCACTGTATGTTTGAAGAGATGTCCGTAACTTTCCTAGTAACACCTGCAGAGGAAACCGATTCGACGGTCAACATTTTAACAACTTTTTGTGGCGTACACAAAGTTGTACTCATAACTATGTTACAAAACTTTCGGTCAAGTGGATGAGTCAACGAGTCGATGTGAATGACGTGTGAACACGGCCTAGCATTTTCACTGCTCCAGCTAGATATTCTGTCCTTTGCTTACACTGAAATACAATCTGGTCATAATTAGGGAAACAAAAAATGAAAGTTCTTTATCTATTAGGATAATTAGGTAATTTCTCTGTGATTATGACTGTTCGTAGACATACTGAACAGCTGGCCAGCCACTAAATAAAGCTTCAAATTTTCAGTTACTAAAGAAGAAAAAAAAAAAAAAAGAATCATAACTATGTTATCTAAATAACGTCTTTCCTAAGTGTCCAAGACTAGGGAAGACCTTGAAAAATGGAGTGGAAATCTTTTAATAATCCAAGCTTCTGACATTTGGAAAAAGAAAGTGTCTGTTATTTATCATTACTACTACTGTATTCGTCGCAAAGTCTTAACGCTTGAAAGTAGATGTAGCTGCTCAATCTCAAATTCTGAAACTAAAAAAAGAAAATCACAAAATTGAAAAAAATAGCTGAGATTATAGGTTCGAAAAGTGTTGTTAGCAGAAGTTTGATGCACATGATGATAGAACTAGAAGGCTAACTAACAGAAAGAAGCATAATAGACCTCACAAAACTAGTCAGGTAAGACTAAGTTATGCAATTCGTGGCACTAAAGATTAGTGTACAACTGGGAAACATTTCTTTTTTTCTTGCGGAAATGCAAGATTGCATCAAGACTTTCAGAGAAATACAGTAATAATAATTTATTATCTCGCATACCGTGGACACACCAAACGAGGTGTTCTTTTACCTTAATTCTATAATTCTGAAGATTTGGTAGTGTGAAGAGCAGGAGAAGCAGTCGGTGATGGGAGTCCCTCGCCGAGCTTCCCTTAGCCTCGCAGTGCCGGAGTGCTCCATGCTGTGTAAATCCGTTACTTCCGAGACTCGATCCAGGGCTCCCAGCGTTCGAAACAGAGACGCGGTGCACTTTGCCACCGGGAGGGTAGCGCCAAAATGTATCTGGACGGTTAAATGAATTAGGGCTATTTCAAGGAGTCTTCAGAAGAGGCCGCTTACTAGCATAATAAACAAGGCATGAAGATTGGCCGTCGGGAAGAAAAAGTCATTTGGTAAAAGATGATTAGTGCAAAGTGTTTTTCAGCGATGACTCTAAGACTTATGTGCTTGGAAATGACAGCAAAGAGCACGTATAGAGATGGAATGGTGAATCGCAGATCTAGAAGTGTTCAAGAAAGTAGTTAAGAGTGGAGGAGGCAGCGTAATTGTTTTTGGTATGATGTCTGCACAAAGCGCATCACCGCTTGTACATTTCAATAGCGAAGTTAATGCTAGAATATACAAAAACTTTTTAGAAAAAATATGCTCAGCCGCTATTGCCGAATTCAAGAATTGATACTTCTCTCTCTCTCTCTCTATATATATATATATATTAAAACTCCTTGGTTCCCTTGAAGACGGGCTATGCTTAATAGCTCGAAAGCTTGGGATTAAATATATAAAAAACCCAGAAGACTTTCAATAAAATCTTCCTTATATACATATATATATATATACTATATAATAATTCACGTCGTGTTTTTATTTATTTATATATTTATATCTTTCCTGTCACGCTCTATGGGAATTACATAGGAGAAAATTCAGATTTCAAAATGTAAAAAAAAGTGGGGTACTTTGGAATCTTTTTCTTCTGTATTAGATAGGGGAAAAATAGAACTAATAACATAGGAGAAAATTCAGATTTCAAAATGCAAAAAAAAAGTGGGGTACCTTGGAATCTTTTTTTTTCAGTATTAGATAGGGGGAAAATAGAACTAATAAGATAGGAGAAAATACAGATTTCAAAAGGCAAAAAAAAAAAAGTTGGAGACCTTGGAATATTTTTCTTCAGTACTGTATTTGATAGGGGAAAAATGAGGAAGTCCAAAAGACGGCGGGGGTTTTGGTGAAGCGTTAATTTTTTGCCGTCATTTATAATGACGGCATGGGCCACTAGTATATATATATATATATATATATATATATATATATATATATATATATATATATATATA
>LQNS02000225.1:1435408-1465492 GCA_001587735.2 Parhyale hawaiensis
CACCTCAACTTGCAGCGGGCTTTCCTTAGTATAAATCCGGCCAGAACTTATATACTGTTGAACAACGAACAGTGCTCATCAATATCAAATGCATGATCAAATCTAAATGTTTCACTCGCAATATACAGTAGTATGGAATGACGTACGATATATTACAATTATCGTACATTCGTATTTTCTTTCGCATCTTTAAGTTTGTACAAGAAATTTAAAAGAAAATATCAATCAGTATTAGGAAATGAAAATTTCAAGTCACCCTGGATTATTGGGGGGGCCAGGCCCACGCAAAAAAATTATTGGGGGGCCCGGGCCCCCAGGCCCCCCTGTTCCGCCGCCCCTGTTGAGGTGATGTCGACACATCTCTTGTGATAAATAGTGTTTTAACAATTTTCTGGATTGTCTAGAAGCATATTGAGAGACCCAAGTGTTTTGTGCAGCACACCCTTAAGTATGTAACTAACGTGCGATGATGATTTCAAATTCTTCACTCATTAAAGAGTCATTAAGCCATACACTGCGATGCCTAGGACTCAAACACTTGCGCTTTGTAATAGCGGGAACTTTATAACTGTCCACTTAATGTGACCTTTAATGCCACTCGTTGTACTACTGCGTAGTAGTACTATATGTACTCGTATAGCTGCTTGTAGCATTCTGAGAGGAACTTCACTAGCTAGAGATAGCAAGTTAGAGCTATAATTGGCTTTTGGTTACAGTGTACCTCTATTAGTTTAAGTTTATCACAGTTAACATATGTGCGGTTGCTTAGTAGATACCACCGATATAGCGGCAAGTTCAAACAGAAGTTAGATTAACAGGGTTCTTAGCATAATCTGTCTCGTCATTTGCATATTCCTTTAGATAAAAGAGATAAAACGCTTATGCCATAAGTGAATTTGCTCTCCCAGAGGGAATAGCTATATATAATGGTTGCTTTATTTTAGCTCAGCCTCCAAGATATCTTTCTTTCGTATCTACATTGCTTTCGTCCAGTGTCTATTTTCTATTGCTGAATTTGTGTTCTGTTATACTCCTTTCTTCACCTACTTTCCGCTTTCTTGTGCGATATTAGGTGCTCGGGTTCTTCGTCTAACTTGGACATCCAGAAAAAAGCCCAGGAGAGAAGAAAGAAGCCCCGGTCAGTAGGACAAAAAGCCCCGAAGTAAAAGTCACTTGGAAAAGAGCCCTGATTGGAAGATAAAAACCTCGCCTATTATTTTAAGTCTATTTTAACCTTCAGTATACTAACGTAATTGAACACTGGACACTGTTTCAGTGCAATTGTGACACTGGGCACCGGTCAGATACTAACGATTGAGACATGATGTCGCAACATTATGAACTCGACCTAAAATACAGTGACGGTGAGCCTGCTTCTTAGTTCTACATTGTAAATTTACAGTCCCGAAGTATTTCCTTACTGTTCACGCTAACTCGTTCATGTCAGATTGATGATGGTAGACATAACGCATCGGTGGCGTAAGACCATCACCAGTGGTGGAAGAAAATTTCATCGCCGTCATTTTTTTATGGCTAGCTAATCTTAGTTTTCTGGCATGGGTCACATTGAGGACAGCCCACCAGACTCCCTGCAAAAAATCATGAAGATAGCTCAACTCCTAGCTGTTTTTGAGTAGGGAGCAAATTTCATTACCGTAATTTTTTATGGCCAGCTATTATCAGTCATTTTGGCATGGGTCACATCGAGGCCAAACCACCAGACTCCCTGCAAAAAATTATGAAGATTGCTCAACTCCTTCAACCACTTATTGGGTGGACAGACAGAGCATGCAAAGATCGCCACAACAACATTGAGGAACTGAAAGCCTCTGTGAACCGCACTTGGGCCCAGATGAGGAAGACTACGTCCGTAATGTGTGTAAGGACTTCCGACCACGATTAGGGCCTGACATTGCTGCCAATGAAGGTCCTATTGCATAGCAATTATGTTTAGATCATAATAAACTAATACATTACAAATCTTATTTTATTCATTATAAATAAAGCTTTTACGAACTTCGGATGGCAAATTATGAAAACAGGTAAGGACTTTTGCAAAGCCCGGTATCTCAAATATTACGAAATGTGTTCCCTACTCTCGAATATTGCGATTCGTCCAGTATTCTAAACGTTTTCGATGAGCAATATATTATTTGGCATTATTTATTGTATATCGCTAATTTCTTGAGTAATTAATAGACATGTTTTCACTGGCTTTTGTATATATTTCCTTTATACTGTTGAAGAGTAACAAAGAATTTCTTCCACTTAAGCTTAGAATAGTCCATGCTTGAAATAGAGGTTTCTTTGTACGCCATAGTGGCGGCCCAGTGTTGCCAATTTCATATTTTTAATGCTAGATTTAGAATTATTTTCGGTAATTCAACATTATAAATTTGGTTTTAGCATTTAGCAGGAAAAACAGTATCAAAACAGATTGCAGTAAAACGCCGAAAATTAAAACCGCGCAATTGGCTTAATTATCGGCGTTGGGCTTAATTTTTGGAGTCGAGAAGTTTCCCGAGTTGCCCCTTAAATAGATACATTTCCTTCAACCGTGCCAAAAAAAAAAAAAATGTGCTGAGGATCAACTATGTTATTGTTAAACGATATGTCAGAGTAATAAATAGGTACGTAAAAATGAGTGTCTGATATTTTTTCTTCTAGTAAGACGTACGATCATTCATATATATAATATGAAATTGACAGAGGAAAAGTAAAATGTTAATTGGCAAATTAGAGTTGTGAATAATATTACACTTAGGTACTATGAAGTCGAAATGATAAAAATAGCCACATTTGGCATATTTAATTATTTATATACATTCAAACGTGTCCTAAGAATTACATTAAAATTTGTCCAGCATTTTAGGTGCAAAAAAAAAAAGAAGAAAAAAAAAAAACAGTGACCCAGAATTCAAAACCTGACACAAAAAAACGAGAATCAACCCCCGAAATGACCCTTAATGATATGAACTCCAATATACACCAGAGATCCCACAAAAAACCTGAACGTTTATTAGATCAAAACCTTTTCCTAATAAATTCCATTGATTATTAAAATAAGAAACAACTCGTAGTAGAGGGGAAGCTTGGATCCACCCAAAAACATGATCCTTAATTAGGGGTAAAATCCCAAGGGTTATTCCAAAACCTGGAAGAGATAACCAGACTGCTCAGAAAATCTAATAATTTGTTACTTGTCACGAGACTGACAAATCTTGAAAATGTAAAGAAAAATTGTCCATTAGTTTTCGCGCAATGTTGCTGACTATTTATAGCAGACATAAACCCAAATGGTCACATAACCTCCTGTCAGAGGTAACAATAGTTTCACATTAACTGACTAAAAAAATCTTAACACTTTAGTATGTAATAACGTGAACTGCAAAACACGACAACAAGGGTCTTTACATGTTCATTCCGACAGTGAACGAACTTGTAAAACCTTTTTGTCGTGTTTTGCAGTTCTTGTCATTACATAGTTCGTTCCTACTACAAGTTGTTTTTCACTTCGATAATCAATAGGTTTTATTGGGAAATGGTCTTAATTTAATAAATGTTTTGCTTTTTTTGTGAGATTTCTGGTGTAAATTGGGGTTAATATCTTTAGGGGTTGATTCGTTTTTTTTTTTTTGCCAGGTTTCGAATTCTTGGTCACTGTTTTCTTGCACCTAAAATGCTGGGCTGATGTTCATGCAATTTTTAGGACATGTTTGAATGTATATAAAGAATTAAATATGCCAACTGTGGCTATTTCTATCATTTCGACTTCATAGTACCTAAGTATAATATTATTCACAACTCTAATTTGCCAATCAACATTTTACTTTTCATCTGTCAATTTCATATTATATATATGAATGATCATATGGAAGAAAAAAATATCAGACACTCTCATTGTTACGTACCTAGCCTAGTTGTAACTCTGACATATTGTTTTAAAAATAGATAGTTGACCCTCCTCAGGTTTTCTATTGGTACGATTGTAGGGTATGTATCCATTTAAGGGGAAACTAGGGAAACTTCTCGACGCCAAAAATTAAGCCCAACGCTGAAAATTGAGCCAACCGCGCGGTCTTAATTTTTGGCGTTTTACTGTATTTAACTGTTTTTGGAATATTTATATTTTCTTTGTAGTTCAATGTAGAAATTTCAAGCAAATTTATCCCACTTTGTTCCAAACTCACAAATCCTATTATTCACGTCCGGTGGAAGTTTGTAGCCATGAAGCTTGTGTAATGTAGCCATGGGTGTGATCATGTTAAGTAATGGAGTGGTAACATACCAATACAGTGTATTGTGTTTATGTAGTAAAATGATTCTTCCTCCTGATTGTACAATAAAGCTAAAACTGCTGCATTTCTTAACCAAAAGCGAAAGTTGAGATACAAAGAAAAGAAACTTTAGGAAGCTGAGATATACAGTGGCAGGTAAGACTATACCAACATTCCACAAACCTGAACAATAAAAATTACGCAACTAATAAATTCTTTACAAAGTCTGAATAATTGTTTCATAATCACATGTCGAAAGCCAACAGTGTTTTCAAAAACATCAACTTTGTTACAGTCCACAATATTCTGACTAATCGCATCTCTCTAGAAGTGTGATATTGTTTAATAAAGAAATTAAGTAGTTCAGTTTATTACCTTAGTAGTTTTTTTCATCAAAAAAGCGCTAACACAGACGCTGTGAAGAATTTTGCAGGTTATAGACCCTCCTACTGAAAAAATTATGGTTTGTCAGTAATTTGATAGAAGTGTAGCAGTAAGACAAACTATTACTCAGGAGTTTAATCAATACAAAAACTGAAACCAACAAAATGCTTCTATCAGTGTACTACCATGTGCTTACAAAGTGTTAAGAAGAAAATTAGCACTGTAAAATTATTAAAAAGCCCTGGAAAGTTCTTATCAACGAATAAAAAATATTGAATTTATATTACCCTTAAACAGCTCTACAGATTTAAATGTGCCGCATAAGTCTTTGTGTTATAAAAAATATCATCGAAATGTAATTAGAAACGCAATTTTTGATATAAAATATTGCTCTAGTATAGTTTTCTGCTGCCTAAGGGGATTTACCTTTTTAAACATTTTTAGACAATCCAGCACGAAAACCCAGATTTCATTTGGCAACACTGTATGTGATCTTATCTCAACTTATACGAAACGTATCTCGAGTATTACGATTTCATCCGGTCCCCATCTCTCCTAAAAGTCGAGAGTTACATGTAATACAATTATGACCTTGTGACTCGAATTCTCTATAACTAAATGAATCGATACTTTCAACAAAAAATGTAGAAAAATTGGACATTTACACTCGAAGACATGTTTGTTATTCAGGAGTTCAGTGCATATTGCGGTACATTTTTAGGCAATTGCGAGTTTACAGATATGCTTTGGTTCAGTTCGCTGCTCTAACTTTTTAGTAATCGAAGCGCTTTTACTGTCACCAGCGAACAAAACGAGAGAGGTGATAATGTTTTCGTTGAAGATTTAAGTATATATATATATATATATATGTATTTTATTCATATATATACTGTATTTGTCTGTTAAAAATAAAGGCGTTGAATTTTCTCCAGCGCGGTGAATTTGCCTCCACCGCGGCAGATCGTCTAGAGAACGGGGAGGTTTTATTTTTTTCCCTATGTTATTATTGAAGAGCTAATCCATAGAAGGAATGGGGCTGTGCCCTAGTCTCGTTCATCAGAAATGACTTCGTTGAATTTGCCCCTACCGTGGCTGCTGGTCTTACGCCACCGAGGCGTTCTAGTTAACATTAATTAGAATAACAAGGTGCTTTTCAATCTAAATCTAGAAGATTGATAATGCAGCGATCGATGTGTTTACTGGTCTATTCACCTCTCGATCTCTATCTTATCGTTCAGGCCCTGGTGACGACAGAAAGAGCAGCAATCACTGCCCGTTGTGATAATGCAAGAGTGCAGTGCTTACACTATGACCATCAGGACGTTGTTTTCAGTGAAATTGCGCCGTGTGCAGCTAAATACAGCTAGCTGAACAGCAGCAGCAGCACATTCACAGTAAGTTGTTTTGTCTGAAATATTTAATTAATCTCAACTATTGCGAAAAATCGGTCTCAGGCTTTGTTTTTTGTCGAAACAGAATTGTTTGAAGCGATAAAAAGTAAGCTTTCTGCCATGTAGCGTGGTATATTCTATCATTCTCTTAAAATCGCTGCTGTACTTTAGAGAAGTACTAAACCCTTACTAATTGGTTTAGCAATTTCACTCCAAGATAAACAAATACATGAACTTGCTTCACATAATCCGACACCGTCCAAATTCGCTTGTGTTAGGGCGAGTTTGCGCTGTTCCGAATGCGTTGCTGTGCCCTAGATGTAGCAGAGAGCGGACTATTTCCTGATTTTTATTCCATTTAAATATGAAGAGATATCCGTAACTTGCCTAGTGACACTTGACGAGGAAACTGATTCGACGGTAAATATCACAATAAGTTTTTATTGTGTGTACAAAGATGCGCCGATAACGCCGCTACAAAACATGCGGACGAGTGAACGCGTTGATATGAAGCTCGTGTGAACACAACTTGAGGAAAAAGTTTCAGCACTCAATTCGGTCGTATTTTTTAAAATAATTTAAAGAGCAAAAGTTTATTCATATATACATCTATCCTGCAATGATGTGTACAGTATATTATGCCCAAATAAAAATAAGATAAAAATTATACTCTTTTGAGTGCCTGTAGCGCAGCGTTTAAGTCTTGATGGTTCGTTTGGATTTTATTACAACTATAGGATTGGAAGAACAGAGTATAACGCTTAGGGAAAATTTAGTGACACAGAATTTATTTTTCCTTTCATACTGGAATAGCTTAATCTGTAGAAGGCAGAGTATTAGTTGGGTAGAGGAAAAAACCCTGGGAGTAAAAAAGCGGTAGGCAAAAAGGCACCCGGAAAAAGCCCCCGTAGGAAAAAAACCCCCGCCTATCTCCTAATATACATTTCCTGTCCATACTTAGTTATATTGAAGCAAGTGATATTAAAACAAGTTAAATTATACTGTACTGCATTTACCCACCCTAACCTAACGAAGCCAACCCCTAACCTAGTCTAGTTCTTTCTAATTGAACGCAGCCCAATCTAACCACATCCAACTGAACCCAACCTATTCTGACATACATCACCAAGCTTCTTCTAACCTAACTTACGAGTTTGTAACTTTTTTCAACTAACCCGACTTAACCTTACTTAACCTCTGCTATCTAGACTTTTACGTTTTGTTCATAACAGCGATAAAGTAAGAGAAAAGCAGGCCTCGCCCGTCTAACATTTCTTAATGGTTTGAATCCTTGTGTAATTACCTAACTCTTGGTACATAAGCAATTTTTACCTGATAGGCCCAGCAAGCAGAGAGTGTAACGGGAGGACTCAATGGGACTAAAATAAAATTTAGCCGTGACCGCACCGCATATAGCCAAATAATGTCACACCGACGAGTCAAAGTACATATTTGAGGGGTCGGACCTCTAGCCTTCATAGGTTGGGTTCGTAATACTAACAAAAAATGTATTCAGTGTTATATTCTTGACGTGAGAGTAACCATATGAATATTTTTTACTCATACATTCTGTACTTACTTGACAATAATCATCTTACTGTCTTTTGTGCTTGGACGCCACTCAAGTAGCTGGCCAGTCAGGAACGGAAGATTGAATGAATTTAAGTCCAACAAATACGGCAACATGTTTTAATATGTTTTGTGAAGAGCACTGTAGCTAAATACGAAGTGTAAATGAGGCTTCACCTCAAAGAAGAAGAATCAGGGGCCCATACAGTACTAGATTTTGCCTCTAGTGCTGTGAAAGTTTCCATGCACCAGCCTTCACTGCATGTTTTATCGATGAGTATAATTGTTTCTTGTTCAATAAGTATATATTCCCTCCTTTAGCTATTTGCTTAAGGGATGAAATTCACACTTGGTGACGATTTTTCAGGCGAAATTGATTATAATACTCATGGGCTGCTCAGCCGGCGCGTTCGTCGATGTTGACGTGATTAATGACGTCACTTTCTGATGCTAGTTGTCCTTGAGTCCTCTCGTTACGCTAAAGCATCTTGGATAGGAATGTCCCGAGATGCCCGATTTTTGGACTTAGAACAAGTTTAAGATGTAAAAATTTAGCTCTTATACAGTACATAGGTATAGCCTAACCCAACCTCGCAGTCCTCACGAATCCACCCGAACCTCACCTAACCTAAGCTGATCTAACCTAAACTGATCTTACCCAAACTATACTCAATGAACCTAACTTTACCTAGCCCAGCTTCCCCTTACCTATGAGCTCACCGTACCTAAGCTCTCCAAGCTAAATCTAACTTCACCTCACATTACCTATTTCATGGGTTCTTGCCACTCACGTTCGCACATGCAAATATTTTGTCAAATTTAGCTTAGTACAACATATTTTAGTTTAGTTAAATATGCTGTATTCAAATAAATGATTAAAGCTCTGAAATATAGCTTCAAGAGAAAGCGGGGCTTTTTTCCGGGTGGCTTTTTTCCACGGTTTTTTTCCTACCGGGGCTTTTTTCCGCCGGGGCTTTTTTCCGGTTACCGTATAAGTTGCACTATTAATACGCTACGAAAGCTGTAACTAAAAAAAAAAAAATGAACTTTAGAAGGTTTTTTTCTAGGTCAATAAATTTTTAACACTAAATGACTTTAATGTATAAGTGTTGACCGTGGAAGCGCATAGCTCATGAGCAAAATTTTCTTTCAGCTGAGTGCCTTCAGTATTCTTTCCCATATAATGCAAATAGCCCCTTTCTTAATGGATGATAGTGACATAAGGAGTACGTTATAAAGAATGAAAGAAAAACTCTCCGGTATGACCCATGGCGGTATCTACTGATACCAGGAACAATTGTTGAGCATCACAAATACAATTATGCTCCAAAAATCTAGAGATATGTACTCCGGATGTATTATTTTTGAGAAAAATACATATAAAATTTACTAATATGTTCTCTTCAGTCATTAAATTACCTTCAAAGTAATGAAAGAAAATATTCCATTTTTTGTTCTCCTGATTTAGGAGTTTTGAAATTTTAAAGCTGAAGCCCCGAAAGATTTTAATTTAATTTTTGAGGTATTTAAGTTTTTGTCGACGTACTCACTTTACAGGATGACGTTAATCGCGCTGAGCCTGTAAGTCAAAAACTTTCGATTCAACATCTCCTCGAGTCTCCGACATCGCTTTTTCAGGCGGGCGAGGTGTGTACCCTCGGTGCATAAAAGGCCACTTTGATCGGGTAGTAAAATTAAGTTTTCCAGATTTGACTTGTTCGAAGTTTCGGACTGATGCCCTGCATGGATTCGGCCCATCAATTCAAAATTCAGGCGCTGACCCCTGAATCGATTACTTGTGAGACCTCCAAGAAGTGAAACGTACTCCGTAAAATAGACATTTCAGCCTCTCAGCGTAAGCGGGATTTCCAACACCTACAACTCAATTCTGAGTGGGAAAGTCATAGTTCGTGTCTGCATCTCAGGGCAAGTTCAGTCGAGTGGGCACGGCTTAAATCGACTTTGACGATCCAGTCGAACATGCCCTAAGTAATCATAAAACGTGTTCTATGTCATCCAGAACAGTGATAGTTTCATGGAGAAGCTGATCATCACCGTTTGCATTCGATTTCTTAGACGTTTACGACACTATAACCGCATTTAATTCTGTCAACGTCTAGTTTGGGCAGGAGCAAAGTAATGAGGCTTTACAGTAATAATACAGGGTAATGTGTAATCCAAACGGAATAACTATTTTAATATGAGAACCGGAGGTTGAAGTGGCCTTCAGCGATTTATAAATCAACGCACTCTCAGACGATCTAACTAAGAGTTACAACTTTAAGTGGATAGTTCAAGCAACTGCAACATACTCCATTTGATATCTTATTGTAAGCTTGCAGTGCAGTATGGTGCAAAGCTGCAGGACACTTTGTCCTCGCGCAGGTGTCCAAAGTCGTGCACTGCCAGGTACCTCATGCAGGGAATAACAACCTTTGAAATATAAGTATTTCGCTAAATTGCTGAAGTCATTCTAAAGACCCTCTGTGCTTCATCCCTTCGTTGCTTTAAAGAGCTCTGTCCTATCGGAATGACAAAACGATCACAGAAGAAATTCTTTAAATGGCGAGAGGACAGTTTTCTCTACTCACAGAGCGAAGAGGCCAAAGCAGTATTAATTCTACCAGAATGCTACGTTTTTTAAATTTTAAGTCTGGGCTACTGAATTTTCAGTGATGGTGAAAGAGATTTGCCTGCAAATAACAATTAATATTAACGACTTACGTTTACTGGAACCCACACAACCAAAATTTTTGTCACTTGGAAGAGGAACAAAGGACGACATGCTTTCTGTCCTTCAAAGGTGATATCTCAATCACAAAAGTTAAAGGCAGTTTTCATTAATTACGTTAAAAACTTTCATACTACTTTTCCCTAAGGTATTAAAACGAATTTGCTTTTGGTGTATGTTATTTATTTATTTATTTTTTTTTTTGTTGAAAGAGTCTGACATTAAATGTGGCGGCACGAGCTCTATATATTGCTTAGTAATCAACGACAGGTCTGTTGTGTTGTGCTATATAATTACTGCTCATAATATGACACGCGTGGCTCGGATATTAAGCTGTCATTGCTGCAGTCATTTACTTAAATATTAACGATATGAGTGTACATTAATTACTGCCCCAAAATTTCACCACCTTAAGTTTTTATTGTAAGTACACTTCTCTCTATTCGCGCCTTGGCCAGTGATCGTAGTTTACAGTACAGCCTGGCTAGTTACTGAGGAAGTCCACCTCTGCTGTCTTCACACATTTGCTATGAAACAGACTACGTACCTAAGGCCTTACTAAAATGCATCGCAGATAACTGACTTTACGCAACTGTTAATAATTGGTTTTTAAAAAAGGTATATCAGTTATATATAATTTTTATATACTCCGCTTCATGGTAAGTAAACCTGAGTTGTAGCAATCATCTGGAAGACAGCAATCGTTATGGTAGCAGCTAGTTTGATAATTACAAACTAAAAAATTATTTTAGAGGCCAAGCATTGGGCTGCTCTACGTACTCGTGTTATTTGTTCTATTATAAATTCAGCACAAATGTAATGTATCAGAAAGCTAATTACAAGCGAGTTAACTCCGCCACTAGACAGCATACAGGTTCTCTTGCTATCCGACAGATGAGCTTTAAAGAAATGACACGTGCTCGAGCTGACATTTAAATTTTATGCAGCCTGAGCTGACCACGCCGCAAAAATCTGGAATTAAACTTGCCGCTCCACGTCAGCAGCATTTTTATTTCTGGATGGTTTTAAATGGAGTTTTCTCTGTGATTTCGCTTAACGTCTACATAGAATCGAAATGTGAGTTAGAGCAGAGTTTTATGCATGACGGCATTGGAATAGCAAACAATATGATATATTAATTAGGTATGTTTCGCAGTATCGGCCTAAGGCGAGTTCTCACGTCCTTTATCTCGACGGGTTCACTCATTTTTTCATTCGAATGGTCTGTAGCGTCGTTGTCAGCACAAACTTGTGTACGCCACAGAAAGTTATAAAAATGTTGACCGTTAAATCAGTTGCCTGTGCAGGTATCACAAGGTAAGTCACGGAAATCTCTTCAAATTTCTTGTGCAAGAAAACCTATACGACAATACACTTCTCTGCTACTTCTAGAGCACAGTAACAAACACATTTGAGCAAATGGATGAGCGAACGCATTGATGTGATTCTCGTGTGAATTCGCCCCAATATAAAATACTCCTTTATAAATAAATTATTCGTTTACCACTGGAAATGCATATTCAGTAACATTTGCAATAGTTCTAGTTCAGTTCAAAATTGGGACTTTTTTTTCCAATGCTGTCGGTAAAGCATCATGGCCAAGAATGTACCGGTCAAAACATACACGAGTACGCTAAGGAACCATTAGCCAGTTTATTAGGATTTTCTGTTAAAGTATGCAGAGTACCTACCTGATGCAGCTAGAACAGCAACTACACAACTTAAGTGGAAGTAGTCCTAATATATTGTTGGGCTCAAATAATTATCGTCCTGGCGGCAGTGCATCCCAACACGGCAGAAGGCTTTGAGTGAAGGCATTACGTTGATGATGTTAGCTAGCTTCGGTTGTACAGGGAAGGTAAATTCTGATATTAAGATGATATGATGTTTGAGTTCGTTCATGGCAGTTATTTATTGTACAAAGAATATCGCGCTCTACGTAGCAAGTTTCATAAACGACTGAGAGCTATTTACTAACTCCTTCACTGTATCTTAAACAAGCCTCTCCATATTTTATGTTGCCACTGAGTCATGTTCAAATTTACAGCCGTAAAAACTTTGATTTCAGGAGCAAAGAATATTGACTCCGACTATATGACCTTCGATGCATAATTTCGGTGTCCAAAACGGGTCACCCCGAAATCTTGCGAGTCTAAAGTTTACGTTTTGGACTATACGTTGAAACCATTTTATTGACGATTGCATGGCTAATTCCACTTGCCAGTTAGTTCTGACTGATTTGGAAAATACTAGGGGGAAAATGCTTAAAAACATAGAGTCAGACAGAAGTATTTGCAGTATGAAAAAATAGGATATTACGGCTGTTCATAATCTGTATAATCGCACACAAGCTACGATTTGGACAGTAACTGCAACGGTAGAAGGTGTCTTCTGTTTTTACTTTCGATTGAGCTGGTGCAATAGGATTAGTCTTAACTGTAGGTTTGAGCGTCTCGCCGTCTCATGCACAATCGATTAGCGGGGAATGGCCTAAACTAGATCTAACCTTGCAAAGCGAAGGCTTAGGAATTACAGTACATTCAAGACAAGTTGAAGCTAACCTAATGAGATTATCGTCACCGAAGTGCACGTATCGAACCCGCCTATAGCTGGTCACCACAGGGCTGTTTGTCATCTTAAAAGAAATCTTCACATACAGACGTAGCTGATGATTGCATCATGCTTTGTACAAGGTTAATTAGTCAACTCAGTGGTTGCTACGACTTAGTTCCTAACAATTCCACTCTTATTGACACCCGCGAACGAAGTGAGAGAGGTGATAAGTTGTCGGTGAAGATTTAGGTATATACATTTGTAAATATATATATATATTTGTCTGTCCCCCAAGAACAGGTACAAGAGTTGAATAATCTTCATAACTTTTTGTGGGGAGTTTGGTGAGTTGACCTAGATGTGACCCATGCAAAAAAAATTAGGCCTAGCTGGCCATCAAAAATGAATTATTTAAATTTGCCTCCGCCGCGAGTGAAGATCTTACGCCCCGAGGCATTCGATTTAGTTAAAGTTTTTGCTCTCTTACTCAATTGCTGATTTAAAAAAAAAAAAAAAACTATGAAGCAGTTACTATACGACTCTAGGTGTTATCAGAGGTACTCATGTGGTAGAATACTCGTTTTCTACCAGTCTACTGTACTATTGATACCGTGGCAACGCCTCATCCGTCCTTGAAACGCGAGCTTCTGCATTGCATATTGTTGCATAATTTCGTTCTTCACTTTTGTTTGTTTTGGTCAAATGCACAACCACCGCTATATCTGACACCAGAGTAAAATTTAGGTTTTTATAAGAATCACAGCGATAAAAACAACTAGCACACTAACCATGGACGATTCCAAGAATCTGTAGTCGTATTCTTATACAATTCGAGGCAAGCAAAGATTTAGCCATCACGAAAAGCTTGTCCACCTTCAAATGTACTCAATTCAACTTAGATTTGAGCGCTTCATGATTACAGATGTTAAGAAAATCATAGAAGGAATTACAATAAATATTAATACGATGATTTTTGCCAGATCCGCACTAGTGAAGGGCAAGTTCCGATTAGAAATGGTGGTAAAGGTAAAGGTAAAGTCAACTTGACCGTACCCCCAACTGAGAAACCCGCATGCACTGGTTTGTGCTGCAGATATAGACCAACAGGCCCCAGAGGAGTATACGGCTGCAGTCGACCACAGATGTCTTGAGCTATGGCGCCAGTGGCGGAAGACTCCAAGCGACAATATCTGCGACCCCCCAACCCTCCCCATTGTTGGGGAAGGTCAGTAACCCGCAGCAGTATGCAGACCGGATGCTGACCGATCACATCAAACGCGCTAAGAAAATACCCAGCTGGGAACTGGGCACGAACCAGCAACCTTGAGAGTCGAAGTCAGACGCTTAAGTCTGCCGCGTATCCACGAAGAATTCTAATAGCTTCATTATCCGGGGTGTAACGTTGTTCAATAAAATGAAAATATCCCTCGACATTCGAAACACCGCCTTTTCGAAACTGTGTAGTTAAAAACTTACTGGGTGTATACTTCCTGACAGTGTCAGATGAACCAGCGGTTACGTGCAGCGTGGGGATAACTCGCTACTGGCCCTCCCATTGGTCATGTAATGCAAAAATAGCTCTGCACTGGATGGGTGTCATGAACAACGTCACCTGAGCCTCGTCTGACAAATATCCATGGTATACAGTGTAAGGTAGAGTATATTAATCATATACATGTACTACATAGAATATATTGAAGCCAACGTGCTGAGAATAAAGTTTATGAACTGAACATTGTTCTTTCAGGACCGACTGGCGCAGTGCACAGGACAGCGACAACCTCCCCCCCCCCCCTCGTGAAAGTGAAGCTCTACGACCCGAGCAGCCTCGTTTGTAGCGCAAGGGTCTGGTCTGCGCCTGCTCTACCACCGTCTGGAGTTCTGTGTCTACGAGCTGCTGCCTCAAGCAACAGATCATAATGCCTCCCAAGAAGATCGTGCATCACCACCACCACCACAATCCGCAGAAGCCAAAACAAGTACATCATCATCATCACCATCACAACCAGCAACAAAAGCAAACACAAGTGCATCATCACCACCATCATAACCAGCAACAGAAGCAAGCACAAGTGCATCATCATCACCACCACCATCACCAGACACAGCAACAGCAGCAAAAACAAGTGCATCATCATCACCATCACCATCAGCAACAACAACAACAGAAACACGTTCATCAGCATTATCACCACCATAACAAGCAGCAGAAGTAGCCTGAATAGCTCCACCACTACAGCGTTTCTATCATGTAATATTGTAAGGGCCGTACCGTGCACACTGCTCATTACAGAGATTCAAGTAGCAGGTTCGTATACCGAGGAGCAAATAGTTCATAATGTGGACTATCAAAAGGCGACGGTTTCAATGCTCTCACTCGGTACCACAGTTAAAACCTTTGACGTTCTTTCGAACCCATGCAAAGTTGGTAAATTTCATGAAATGGACTCATAAATCAGCACTCCATTTCCCAGTAGAATCACTTCATTTTGATATGTAAAGAATCTCCAATCGACAAACTGAAAATTTTGGTTCCCAGTCCGCTCAAGAAATTTTGCGCATTTTCGACTATCAAAAGGTCAAACTGCATCTCAGCAACATCGATGAACGTACAAACTCCTTAACTAGGTGCTGGAATTGGGGCCCTGCGGAAATCACCTAAGACACGAGTGACTGATTCCGGGGATCCTTCTGCTTTCAATTATAGCACAACACAAACGACTGGCGCAAGTGTCCACAAAGAACTTGTGGATGAGTTATGGTATTACCAGCACCGTACCTGAACTGACTCCTTTTCCTTAACCCCAGTCAAACCTTTCTGGATCTTCCCAAAATATGTCCTAATCAATCGTGTTCCCATTTTCTGCTTGTCAGTTCCCCTTAGCTCGGCCCCCTCTATTACAAACCAAGGTCTAAAACTTGGAGCCCCCTCATCTTATTTCGACCAATGGCGCTTTGTTAAGCCTTTATTCGCCCCTAAGAGACGACCCAGAGATGAAGTCAGTTCGCTTATTGGCTGTCTTATACCATGGGATTCACACCTTCAGTCTAGACGTTTCTCCGCTCCTAATAAAAAATGAGAACTGCACACTTCTCTATGAAGAATGTCGGTTACAAGCAGAGGTGGGCTCGTCACTAAATTTTACCGGTCCGCCATACGTCATTCGGCCGGACCGTCAGTCCGCCAATCGTCACCCCATCATTTTTTTACTGCCCCCTGTATGTCGTTCGTCAATCCATCGGCCCGTCATTCCAGCACGAGAAAACTATTTACATGAGTAACATGTGAAAAGTAAGAAAAAGTGTGTGTCAGACAAGAGCAACTACCGCCCTATAGCCGTAGCCACGTCTTTTTCAAAGTTAGGAGAACTGGTTCTTGAGAGACGGATAGCATTATATATGAACACTGCAGATAACCAATTTGGCCATAAAGCACAAAACGGCACAGAAATGGCTGTCTTTACGCTAAAGCAAGTTATAAATCATTTCACCGACAATGGCTCTCCCATGTATCTGTGTTTTCTAGACGCTACATGCAGCATTTGATAGAGTGCATCATTATTCTCTGTTTAAGTGTATGCTGGAGAAACAAATACCACCCTACATTAAAAATGTTAAAATATTGGTTTCAAACCCAGAAATGTTATGTAATATGGGGCGAAAACATCATCAGCGTTTTGCATGACTAATGGTATACGACAAGGAGGCCTACTCTCTCCCATTCTGTTCAATATTTTCATTGACTGTATCCATACAAAGTTAAATGCAGCTGGAGTTGACTGTCATGTAAACAGTAAAGAAGTAAATGCCCCTAGTTATGCTGACGGCATGGTGCTTGCCTCTCCTCATGTTACAGGACTACAAAAGCTCCTCGCAATCTGATGGGTGAAGCGAATAATCTTTGCATTGCATATAACACAGTAAAAACAGTTTGCATGTACAGTATATTAGGCCACGGAGAAGTAGCCTTCCCGGTCATAAACATTCTGTTCTCAATGGTGTAGAGCTTAAGTACGTAAGCAGCTTCTCTTACCTGGGTCATAAAATAACTGACGATTTTCGTGATAACCAGGATATAGAGAAAGAAACGTGAAAGCTCCATGGAGCTGGTAACACGTTAATTAGAAAATTCAGTCACTGCTCTGAAGAAGTGAAATGTCAATTATTCCGAACCTATTGTTACCCCCTGTCCTGTAACTCACTTTGGGGTAACTTCAAAAAGAAATCTATTCAGCGCTTGCGGGTTGCTTATAATGACATATTCCGCAGATTAATAAATGTGTCAAGATCTAATAGCGCAAGCCTGATATTTGCTCAAAAATACACTGATTGTCTCAAAGTTAGGGCCAGGAAATGAGCATGGAGCCTAAAAAACATCATTGAAAACTCCAACAACTCATTACTAAAAGCCATCCGTAATGGCCCTGGCTACAAACGGTCTAATCTGTATATACGACGGCAGCGCCTACTGTTGCCTGAAGGAGGCCAAGCAATGGGGCGTAATGATGTCTAATATGTAAGATCACTGCGACATGTGCTGTGTGTAACCTAGAAATAAGATATATTCTCCTGTGTACCATATATCATTCCAATTTTGTAATTTCTATGAGTACTTAATAAAGATTATTATTAAAGATTTTTATTATTATGTAATAGTAAACAATTAAATCATTAGAAATTTATTTATTTTACCCCCATTACTGGAAAAAAGATCAAATTTCTATATTATTAATCTATCTATTACGGTATTACTTCTCCCCAAACTGCCCCATGTAACTGGACGACCCCAACAGGAACATGCTTGCTCTCCTTGAGGAACACCAGCGTTTCGAAGTTGGCGCTGGCCAGAGCAGCCCTCTCAGGGTGGCAGTGACAACTCAGGAGACTGACTAAACAGTTGCCTTCGTTTATGCCGTACTTCAAAGTTTTCGTCATTCGTCGGTCCATCAACAAAACGGCAGTCCGTCAGTGACAGAGTGAGGGAAGGCCCACCTCTGATTACATGCATCTCTGTTTTTCTTTCACGCTCCCTTTATTTTGCGACCAGCGAAAACTTACGCACGGTAACTGAATTTTGGCTATAATTACTTCTGCGTTTTCTAATCGGGACAATTAATTTTCTACAAAGCCTGGGTTGTCATAACACACAGACTTAAACGTAGCCTTTTCTGTCAGGTACAAACGATCAATTTAGCTGTCCAGGACTTGAAAGAGAAGTCGAGTGTCTGCCACAATTATGTATCACGTGTTCTCAATTCTTCGAAATTTGGATTGGCCCCCAGTAATTTTTAAAAGTGAACAGTTTTCGTGCTGTTTATTACCTTCGCCAAGGAGATTATGTTTTCGTCGGGTTTGTCCGTATGTCTCTTTGTCTGTTGTTCTGTCTGTCATTAAGATAACTCAAAAAGTTATGGATGGATGGATTTTGACAAAATTTACGGGGATTGTTAGGTATGTTAGGAATAACAGATGATTAACTTTTGGTGAAGATCCGTTTGTTTGTTTTCTGTCTCAGTTTTCTCAATGCCATAACTCAAAAAGTTATGGACGGATTTTATGAAATTTACATGAGTTATTAGGTATATGACGAAGATTAAATGACCAAATTTTTGTAATGATCAGTTTGTTCGTTCGTTTGTCATTGTTTTGAATTTCATGCATGTTAGCACAATAACTGAAAAAAATGATTAATGAATGATTTTTATGAAATTTATAGGAGTTGTTAGTAATGTTGAAAGACATAAATTATTAAATTTAAATTTTGGTGCAGATCGGTTGGTGCGTTTGTATGTTTGCCTCATGTTTGTCATTATGTTTGTTAGCAGCATTACTCAAAAAGTAAAGAACTGATATTCAAGGAAATTACATAAACTGCTGTAACTATCAAAAGACACAAATGATTAGATTTTGTAGTTGATAGAAAGCAAATCATGATTTCAGAGTCAATTTGAATTTTTCGTTATCTCTGCCTCGCTTGGCGGAGGTATGCGCTTTCAGAGAGCTCTAATAAAAAAATTATTTTCGTGATTAAACTTTGTGTGGATTATCTTCGTTAATGACAAGGCAATTAATAAATAAACAACAGGCACGACCAATCACCCATATACTGTATATCAAAATATCAATTAATAAATTACGACGTACAAAAGTATTTTAACATTTGTGTTTCATATGAATTTGTCATCTAATATAACTGGGTGTGCTTACAGTAGTTCGTAGCACGATTGCAGTGTGCTATAAGCTGTAACTTCCCTATGTTGCTATATGCTGCCGGATGCAAGATTCATCTCATCCAATGACTTATTTTTCATATTTTCTGGAAAAGGGCGACATTCTGTGTTTTAGACATGAGCTAACTTTCTTGTACGACTGTATGAAGTCTATGATTATATATATTTTATTTTTGGTGTTCTGTTGCATGTTTATCTGTACCTTGCTTCGTAACTCTTGTTTTACATAACGCAAGTCTGCTGCCCAATGCATCTTTAATGGTATTACGTCTTCCATTAATAGATGCACTTTCGTTCATAAGAACATGCGATCATTAAAATTAGAAAGTTAAATGGTGTTCATATAATTAATGCTTGTTGGTTCTCAGCACTTATATTGTGTCGTAGCTTTATTATCTTATTGTTGGACATAGGTCATGTAACTGGGCCATTTATCTATCTTTACTTCTTCATTGCACTCCCTACTTTCGTTGACAAATTTGAACAATCGCATAGAAAATACCAGAGCTGAAGAACTTTATTGATATTTTAGACTTACATTGATCATTTATGATGTGGAGTGCAACATAGTGTTAAGAAGTGAAAGCCTCGTCCATGGGTCGAGATATAAATGTCGCAGTTCTAGCCAGTTGTGTACGTACATGGCACCAACACCAGATACAGCACCAGGACATACATGCACCACCACCAGCACCAGCAGCAGCTGAGAGATATCGACGTGTGGTGCTGTTACTATTTTAGGAGAATGATATCGAACGCCGCACCTGGCGAGATGTCTCACGTGGCGCCCTGGGACGGCACACCGATGTGGGTAGGCAATACTTCGTTAGCATATTGTCTGCAATATGAGGGCAGTACGCAAGTGGGTTCTAGTGCTGGAAAACGGGGCTTCAAAATTGGAGAACCAGGCTGTGTAGACGCTATTACACAGCCTTCTATAGATATCCGTAGAACACTGTTTGTACGCTAATGGTGGTTTGTAAATCGATGGCCCGAAATACTTTTTTTAAGATTCTTTTCTCCTACAGGTGAATACCATGAATTCTTACACACGAATATATTTACTGTGTCAAAAGCAATCAACAACAGCTAATAATATCTAAGATCGGTTCAAACCTTCGCCACGTACGCCACATAAAAACCCATTGTCTTAGGAAATCAAATCTTTGAAATATTAAAGACGGATAAATATAGACGAAAATACGTCTGGACTTGAATTCTTATATTTGTGTTGGAAATGGTAAGCGGCTTATGCCTGACTAGTCTATGCGAGGTGCGACAGAAGAGTTATTTTGTTCAAATTTTATTACAGCTCCTGCAGAGGCTGTGATAACACTATTATAGGATCATCGAGACATAATAAACATACATTACCGTACTGTTCACACCATTAGACTATATTCTCGTTTGACGAATCCACTCAGATTTTAGAGATGCTTTCTTACAAATAAGAACATCAAATAAGCTGAAGTAGAAAAACTTAGTAACCGTAAGATAGTAGGATAGTAGGAGATAGTAGGAGTCTGAGACTCCTAATGTTTTGGTACTTTTGTAATTGTTCATGAGTGAGACATAACTTTGCTTGTTTAGAAGAAAACGTTCTTTGCACTGACGGTATCAGCACAGTAAACTTAAGCGCTTGTTTGAACTCTAGAATAAAATACAAAAGCCACAAAGTTCGTGTTTCTAAAGTTTCTTACTGCATTGTGATGTACTAATTATATGATTCTAGTCATACGAGGTCGTTTTATACTCTTAGAAAACGCGAGCACGCTGATACTAATATATGAGTTTATATCAACAATCTCCACTAATTTAAAAGAAGCACTTCAGAAAAAGCCGCGAGATATTTCCCTCGCAGGCTGTGGCGCGGCGACTCCAGCGTCGAGGCTGTAGAAATGGATCGACCAGTTGCTTCATTCCCCAGAGCAGTAAGAATAAATTACATCAACACTGGATTTAAAAAGAAGCAGGAAAGGAAATCTTTGGTAAAATGAGGGAAGCAAGCACAAAATAATAGCGGTGTCACATTTCTTAAAATCCCATCTAAAAGCAAATCATGTTTTCTTGCTGCTTTTGCAAGAAAATTTGCAATCAACAAGAGCATGAACTAAAACCGTGAAGTGTCCACATTATGGCCATTGGTTCCCCGCACCCAGCGCACAGAATTCGTACTTTTTCTGTGGTCCGCAACCTCGTTTCTACAAAAGTATTTTTTTGAAGCGTCAGCCGTAAAGGCAACTGCTTAGTAGTTGTTATTCGTAAAATTTTCGATATCTCTTCATGTTTGGAGTGAATGAGAGCTCAGAAAGCTAAGTACGGTACTGTCCTATTGTTTACCCGGAAGTAATAAAACTTTCCAGCATTTTGCACTCTGTATGATAAGCAGACGTCTGGAGTACTGTACGAGACAACTGATGTCTCGCTTCTCTATGACTTACAGTTATACCTGCCTTCGCTTAATCCTTTAGTTTGTGCTAGCCTTAGAAAAAATAATCCACTATATAATTAAGACCGGAGTGTAGTTATCTGTTTCTTTATTCATTTGTTTATCTGTGCATTTTCTGTCACGCTTGAAGAAAACAGGCGAAAATTAGGGTGGGTAACAGATGATGGCAAAAGTATACGATATGTTATATTCGATCTGAATGCACTTCTTGTTCTGTCAACGTTAAAGTGGAAGCACTGAAGATACCCACAGCTTCTCGTAGCACTCTCATCTATCCTGATATTCAGTTTCTTCCCACAGATGAAGTGGTGGCATCAGTTAGTTTCTTTCAACTCGATTTCATCCATCGACGAAATTAGCTTCTCTCTGAGCAATAAACTTTGACTTACATGCAGGGTATCATGGCGTAGCCATAACAGCGAGTCGAAAAAATTTATATTTCAGTGATGTTAGACTGCCTACAAAAAGTTATTAATTTTTCCGCATGTCAGAGAATGGAAAGGTTTTCACTCTCAGCAAATGTGAAGTCGTGACCGCTCACATCTGATGTTTCCTTAATTTCTGCAGTGGTACTGCAGAAATAACTTAATAACTTCACTAACTCTTCTCTGTCATTACTGACTGTCGGGTGCTCTAGTGAGTGATATTAGCGTGTAGACGATAGTCGCTTGAGAAGTTTAAGGTATAGTATAATTTTTAGCCAGAATGCATAATTATTATTTATTGCATATGCATATGCAGTTGGAACTGCACAACCATCAATTAATAGTCCATAGCATAGCCCGTTTGATTAACAGACATCATGGACTCCAATGTCGTGTTATCAACGTACGCAAGCAGCAAACATCTATTGCTCCGTCAGAACTGTAATTATAGGATCTCTGAGGACCGAGTGCAATTAAGATTTTATATAATACCAAAAGTGAATGAGCACAAGCCGACCTCAATTGGAAAATTTATCAAAAGTCATCATGCACCACAGATGCAGCTAGCAACAGGGCTCTCATCTCTTATCATACGACTTATGTATAGTTTATTGCTCGTTGTAAAGCAATCATATAATCGCATCTACTAAACTTGTCTCTCTGTTTCTACGCATGGCTACAAATTTATTTTGTAATGTTTGAAGGAACAGAAGGAACATTGCCTAAGTTCTCAGTAAAACAAACACTACTCGAAGTGTGTCAGTGGGTTGTGCATCTTCTTATTGCTATTATGTGCGGCGGAGGGGGTTAGCCTGGCGCATACAGTGCAGTGAGGGGGCAGAGGAGCCAGTGCCAAGCGAGGTACCGCATGGCGGCATCGCATTCATTGGCACAGTGAGGACCGAGCTAACGATGCGGACGATGCAGCCTATGCGCAGGCTGCCACTGCCGCCCCTGCATTACAATGATGACCTTCAATCGTCCCTCTCGTCGTGAGGCAGTCTTGTTGAGAGGAGAGCAGCACCACAACAGCCAGGTAACTTAATCACAAATATGCTTGGTCTCCTGGCTGAGGTAATGCCACCACCGTTCAGAGAAGAGGACAAAGAAAAACTCCAATATATACCTCCCATTAATAAAATTAGGATTCATCAAGGACTCATTTCTGTCGGGGTACAAATATTTCGATTTCGCAGGAAGTCTGCAGCAGCTGCCTTAGTTAGGCAAGTGGATCCAAAAACAAAGAGGCGTACAGAAAACTCCATGGTTAGTAAAAAAGAAAATAATTTGGTGCAAAAAGCACAAAGTGCATTTTCAGCCATAAGACAGTCATGAAATCTAGAAGCCTTGAAATACTGTTTTAGGTAACATTAACATAGGCATTCTCAGGAATATCATGAATATAGTTTATCTTAGAAATAGTTTATAGTCAAGAAAAGATTCACATTTCGTAAGCATTTATTCGGATATTCCATAATTTTTTAAAAGTATCGCTGTATCGGTAGCGGTCTCGGCAATTTGCTAGGTATCGGAATCGGTTTAGGCATCGGCAACAAAAGAGAAGGTAAAAGTAGTAGTACACTGTACACCTCTACATGAAATATGTGTTATTACTGTGTGAACGGTTTCACGAAACAGAGTTAAGCATCGTACTACAGTTCATATTATGGGGAAATTACAAACAAGGCTATCATGTCGTAGACCTCAACTGGCACACAATAATGGTGCCCCACAAACAATGGGGAAAAGTACGTATGCTCGACACAACTCTAATAAAACAATCAGCTCGGCCAGGACTCAGCTCAGGTACAATATAATTCAAAAGAATAAATTTGCTGGTACTTCCCTTTACCTATACTTATATGACGTAATTCTTGGCAAATTGCAGTTTTTTTTAACTTTTTTGCCAATAAAAAATATAGCTTAGCAAAAGGCGATAGGTAGGTACTATACTTGTCGGCCCTCTTCTTGCAATTCTGTGAGTATCAATAAAGTATTTTGTAATAAACACAAGGACATCAAATATTAGCAAACTGTTCCTGGCGACGCAAGAAATGTTCGTATTAGCATGAAGTTGAAACTGTATCAGGGCAATCTATCAGCTTGTCATACTTGTCATAATAACCATTTTGAGGTCAGCTTGGTGCCCAAATATTCATTGATTGTGGCCCACCGATGACTTACATGTACAAATTTTTGATATTTGCTGATGAAGATGCTCCTTGCTTCAGCATGAACAGTTAGGACCTTGTTTGTTCTACCTACGTTAATTAAAAACATTTTTTGAAATATGTGCAGTCAGCTGTAGGACCTACTTGTGATTTCGCGTGGTGGGTCGTCAAAGTTTTTGTTTTTTTTAGTCTATTTATCCTATATACATAAAGTAGCTACTCATATCATTTGTGGAGGAGAGGATCATGACTAGTTTCGTTTCTAACTGCAGGAGATCATATTTTCACTATTTGGATTTATTCGCAAGGCCAGAGTACGTCACAGTACGTACTGCTTTTTCAAAATAAATTACGTGCAACGGCTAACCATGGAAATATTCCATCATATCAAACGTCGACTTGCCATCATTTGTTCTAAGAATGAAGCACTTGCAAACAAACGATACCAAGTTGTACGTTTCGGTCGAGTGTTCATCGTGATTCGATTGATCTACAAAAACTCAGATTAAATCATTTATTATAGCAAGTAACAACGTAAATTTACCGTATTATTCATCAAGAAATTCTGTTGCCAAAGCAAAATAAATGACAGGAAATATTTAAGCGCCTTACCGTTATGGTAAGGACAGGCGGGATAGCGACGAATAGGAACAAATTTCACAACAGTTTACTGTGCAAAAGCCATACAAATATAAAAATAATTTTTCGTCATTGAAGTGGACATTAAGTCAGATGTTCTTTCCGCATTTCATAGTGAACATCTGGAATAGACTCCGATTCGATGTTGTCGGTATGGAGAGACAGTCAACGCGTTTAAATATCGTCTTGACAAACATCGGGAAAGACATCCTCCACAACTAAGAACACGTCGTCTAGGAGTAACAAACTCTTTATATAGGCTCAGCAGATCAACGGTTATAAATTGCACTTGCGTACATGCATTATTGACTCGTGAGTGAGATCTTTTTTTTTTCCTCAGACATTTATATCAAGTTAACATAATTGCAACAGCTCATAGAGGGCCGGAGCGTACGCCGCGGGGTCTCTCTGGGAATGGGCCTGTTGGTCCGTCTACTGCCAGCTATCTAATCTAATACATAGTCAAATCTTTCCGTGTTCGGTGCGCTGTCACGGTGCTTACGTAGGTTAAAATAATTAAAGACTGAAACATCGTCAGGTTCAAGGGAATAGGCGTACATTTACTTTACTTACACATGCGCCACTCAGTGCCTCAGGAGCACAGTACAATATGCACCTGATAAGATGATAATACGCAGCAACCGCAGCATTGCATCAGACGGACACCAGTTTAGCGACCGACAATAGTCTGTCCATTAAGGCATTACAATAATGCCTATAGAAGCACTACAAATCATTGGAAATCTGTTAGGAAGGCAAGCGTAGGGCTAGCTTGTAACAGGGCCTGAACACTGCTCAGTGTTGTATGCATCTTACTACAGATCGTACAAACACCCACAACTGGGACAGGCTAATACATAAAATGCATAAAAGTCTTTTACCGCGTCAAGCATTAATTGGGTGGCTATTGTCGGCTACTCAGCTGGAACTAACTCTAAGAAACTAGCTCAAACCTGCGCATTAATTGCCCGCATTTTGACAAACTTGTGACAAAGCGAAAAATTGGACGACTGAGCTCTTAAGTTGCTGGTTTTTACACCGGAGTTCCTGTAATGAGCCAAAATTCTCGCAAGTTTCAAAACGCGCCGCACCAAGCGATGTGCAAAGCCATAAACTGTGAGCCAGTGCTTGACTTTTTCCATGAAGTTTATGCAATAAAGGAGGGTGAAGTACTTAAATAATGGATATAGTGACTGTATTAGTTTTTTATACTATATACCTATGAAATAGTAAGGTACTGAGTTGAGAAAAATGTTGATATTAATTGTATATTCTTCATTTACTCGGCAGTTATGATTTATGAGACTCAGTGTGAGTCATGTTTTCGACGTATTTAAACTACTTCTAGATCACAAGAATCGACCTCGCAATGCCTAACATTCAACTTCAACTTAGCGCATTCAACTCGCACATTATTAAAATATTGTTTGCTCGTGCGTAAAGTGGAATTTACTGAGAGTACAACAAGACCTCCATACACTAAACTTCGTAAAACTGAATTATTGATCCTTTACGCTAACCGAACTTCCGTCAATAAACCGACAACGCATCAGTGTATTTACCGAGTCTGAACAACTGCCGCTCTGCGGATCTTCCGAGCAAGTGGGCCTTTAATGCAAAAGTTTCACCTTATTATCTCTACCATCTTACGAGCCGAATTTCTGATCAGAGTCCAATCGTCTTCCCTAATTAGTTGAGTTTATGGCAGTTTAATGCGAATAGAAAATCTAAAAGCAGAGTTTATTGGCTTTTTTTTGTGCAAGTTTTTCACCAATATCACTTTTATCTATGATTAGCAGTATCCTTGTGTATAACTACTCTGAACTATTTTCGTAGCCTTTCAAACAGTGTGCTTTGTAGTAAAATAGTAATAATGGTAACTAATATAATTAAATCGTACTGTGTCAAATTATTTGAAGATTGTAATAAATTAAGTAAATTTCAAGTAATGAAATCACATCCTTGTCCACAAGTATAAATCTATCTGCAAACTTCCAATTTTCTTTCTAGTATATCATTTATAACATGAAACCTCGTCTAAAATTTTACACCTATTTACCAATTAGTGATTTCCTCCCTATATTATCTTTAAGGAAGGTAAGGGAACACCTCACGATGCTGTACTCCTTCATATGATGACTACTGCATCCAGATAATATAAAGTAAATGAATTTTCTATCTTTCTTTCCAGTTTTCCTCTCCAACATTAGATTCATGTGAATAGTAATTAATAATAACTAACCGTGCCATTCTTCAAAAGAATCATCATACAATTTGAGCTACAGCTTACAATTGAAAGTTCCTGCGGGCTTTATGATAGCAAGTGTGGTTGAAAGGCAACCATTGTTAATATTGTCTGATCGTATCATTCTAGAATGCAAGTTCTTATTCTTTGCATCAATAAACACGTATAGAAACGACCATTGAGTGAATACTTATCGTAGCGATGCATCAATCTCATACAACCAAGTTATGCTTAGCGGTTTGCAACGCAAATAATCTCAAAACTCTGCGTACTTGTTTACCGCTGACAGTACACCACTGTTTCATAATTTTCCTGTTTGTCTGTGTAGCGTTTTATTTTTAACCTGTCAATATGGCAGCAGAGAAGAGAGTACGATTTGCTAGCGATAACAGCATAAAGCCAAATGGTATCTGACGATCTCAGAGCGAGTGCTATTTGCATCGTTCCTGCGATATCCTGCAGCCTTGAGGCGATAACTGCGACGTGCAGTGTGCAGATAAAATATTCGATGAGGGCATGATTGCAACGACAGCACACAAATAGCCATGTTGATATTTGATAATGCGCTTGCAGCGGTGACTCGATATTCTGATAGACATCTTGCCAGAAGGAAAAAGTTGTTTTTAATTCTATAAGATTCAGCACGTGTTCACGAGAAAATAAAAAAGGCAAGAAAGGTCTATTGTAGATGTATTTTATGTTTAGAATTTCATAAATTGACTGAAGTTCATCAACATTATTAAGTTAGGAGAGAGTCAACCCATTGCATTGCATATGCACTAACGTTACAGCAACGAAGACACTGAAGACTAGCCATACTTTACATATAACAGGGTGAATGGGTGTTAGCTTTCACTAGCTCTTTTGATACGGAAGTTACACTTTTTTCTATGCTACACTGCTCCCACTGACCCAGTGTAGATAACCACTCGAAACAGACAATCCTAAGTGTAGATAACCACTCGAAACAGACAATCGTAGAACGCAAGAAAGACATAAAAACCTTGAATGGTACCGTAACAAAACGGTTATATGTTCCTAGAGTGTCCGAGGACAGCACCCTGAAGTGTTGCAGTAAATTTTTGGCCAGTTTTTTGTCCCTATCTGTTTTATTCAGCTTTATTGTACCCATACAGACCAGAGGTTCTTCAGCTGGAATGCTGCTACCCCTCCCCCTCAACCCCGCGAGTGCCGAACACCAACCCAAGGGTACCAAAAGCAGTTCTGGTTTATCAAAAATTTTACCCTGCTAGTAACGCAAAATGATGTACGTCTCCGAGCTAAGCCAAGTTAATAAAACAATTGAACTGTACGAACATCAGCAACAGTGTCGTACTCACCGCGCGCCCGAATAAATTTACCCGTTAATTTACATTTCACTTAATATCTTTTCACCCTGTAAACATCGAACAATATTCTTTTCATTTACTCTATCCTGCATGAGGCAACAACAATCACGAATTTCTAATAAAAGAAAGGAAATAAGAAATGGATGCGTGATACAAGACGGGTAGTACTGGAGGTACCAGCCGGATTCATATTTTCGTTCGCCTTCAGGAGCTACTAGCAGTGAATGAGGATTTGAATAGTTGATCTAGACAGTAGAAAAAGTTCAGTTTTCTAAATTCAATTTCACTGCAAATTTACCGAGATAGACGAAGTTTCACCTATGATATCTTTTAGGCCATGACTAAGACTATCATTTAGTCATTGTTTTCTTAGAGTTGACAGCTGTGATCAAACATTTGGAAGATCGGTAGTATAAGTAAAAGACCTAAAGAATAAAGACGGTCTTATGAACCCTCCTTAATTTCCACAACTAAAGTACTAGCATAGGGCATAGGGAACAAAACGGAACCTAGCATACGCTGCATGTTAAGTGCTAGTTTTTTATTAACTTAAGCAACAAGGCCACTAGGTTTCAACATTACTAAAATGGAGCCGGTAACAGTAGCCTACCAGCATTATTTGTAAGCAAATGTCAAGCACTAGCCGCTAGCTGCTAAATTTATATTTCACAATACATTGTTATAGCATACAAGCTTGCAGTATTTCTCTGCTGGAATGTTCTGTGAACTTAATACCATCCCTGCACTGAACATAACATCAATGGTAAACGATCAGAAAAATGAAATAATGCCGATCCCACAAGCTTTGCCTTTTAAAGAAATTTCTCAGCTTCAGAGTTTACCATGAAGCTAATATGTGTTTAGGACTGTGAGACTCGTCTGTGACGCCGAAAACTTAATCCTCCGCAAATTCAACAAGATCGATGGAGCAGCCCGTTGGATGCTAATTGAATTTCTCCCTTTTATAAGGAAATGCTTGCTTGATGCAAAATGTTTATTTCTTTGGTAAGAGTTGTAGGATTGATAATATCTAGATTTTTTACTGCTTTTGTTCATATATTAGTTATTATCATCTTACTTTAAATGCCATGAAGTTTATAAATACCATTCATATATATATATATAAATTGCTTTGAATATTTCAGTTAAATTTAGTAAGGGTTGACTAAAATATTTTTTCACACCACTTGACTATACATCGTTTTCATATCAGTAGAATGAGTAGCATACAACACGCTGCAACAGAAAGGTATTTGACATATATTACTAGCAAAGTGAAGACTAGCGGTAGCGCCATCAGTCCATTTGACCAGCGCGCACAGCTCTGATTCATAGTAGCAAAATAGTTACGGAAATTTTCTTGCACTCAAATTAACTACCGTATGTAATAGATTATATTTTCATATTAAAGTATAGGTGTTATATATCAGTATCAAATTTTTGCAGCTAACCCTAACAGTCACTCGAAAGGAATTTATTGAAGTGGAAAAGAAGAACCATGAAATATGCTTAAGTAGGGCAGTCCTAATGTTAGCCACATAAGTCAACTAGAGCACTCTGAGAGCGCATACCTCCGCCAAGTGAGCCAACGGTAGCAAAAATTCAAATTGGCTCTGAAACCATAATTTTCTTTGCATAAGCTCCAAAATCTGATCATTTGTGCCTTTTTAT
>LQNS02000225.1:1465724-1486128 GCA_001587735.2 Parhyale hawaiensis
AACAAACAAACAAACGGATGGACATATCTTCACCAAAAGTTAATCATCTGTTCCTCCTAACATACCTAATAATCCCTGTAAATTTCATCCAAATCGGTTCATAACTTTTTGAGTTATCTCGGTGACAGACAGACAAACACGACGAAAACATAACCTCCTCGGCGGAGGTAATAATTACATCCTCCAAGGAGATTATGTTTTCGTCGTGTTTTTCTGTCTCTCTTGTTGTTTGTCTGTCTGTCAGCTTATCTGTCACCAAGATTACTCAAAAAAGTTATGAACGGATCTTTACGAAATTTACATAGTCGATAGGCATGTTAACAGTAGCAGATGATTAACTTCTGGTGAAAAACCGTTCATCTTTTTTGTTTGTTTGTTCATTTGTCTGACTATTTTTCTTAGTACCATAACTCAAAAAGTTATGGACGGATTTTTATGAAATTATCACTAGGTCATTAGGTACATTACGAAAAGTAAATGACCAATTTTTTGTGATGATCTGTTGGTTCATTCGTTTGTTTGTCGCTGTGTTGGATTTTATGCTTGTTAGCAATAACTAAAAAAATTATGAATGGATCTTTATGAAAGTTACAGAACTTACTAGTACTGCTATAAGACATAAATGATTAAACTTGGTGCAGATCGGCGGATCCGTTTGTGTGTTTGACTTATGTATGTTTGTCGTAATATTTAACAGCAGCATAACGCAAAATGTTATGAACGGATCTTTAAGAACATTACAGAATACTGTTAATACTGTCAAAAAGCACAAATGATTAACTTTTGGTGTTGATCCTAAGAAAATCATGGTTTTAGAACCAATTTGAATATTTCGTTACCGTTGCCTTACTTGGCGGAGGTATGCGCTTTTCGAGTTCTCCCTAGTTTCTCATCTGACAGGATCACACATGGTACGAACTTTAACCAAATGCATCTGAAAACAAAGAAGTTGAGGATTCCTCTCTCTGAGGTTGTACCAGCGTAAATGTACATCTTTACAGTCGATATAAATAGGCCTACTAAAAAATGAGACGATGTTGAGTGTCGTTATGCGTTGCGCGTTGATGTGCACACAAATGCTATTAGCTGCATGTGTACATTACAAAACATTGATAAGATCGATGAGAATTATATTTACCATGTCTTATTATCAACTCTCTCCCACAGAGAAGATGAAGCAATTAAAAGTCCCACCTAACTTAGCTTACACGTGTAAGGGCATGAGAACACGAGCAAATGTCACGCAACTAAAATAGGTGAAGACATGACTTACGATAATAGCTTATCAACGGAAAGTTCCGCGCTTTGCCATGCAGGTTTTATCCCTCATGGTGTTGCTTCTAAGAAACAAATGTTTATCTTTTTTATCACTTTAGTCTCCAAGTGCCCTATTTATTTATTGATTTAGGAGACATTCAACAGAACTTGCATCTCAAATGTACCACAAACTTGTGAGGTAAAGCTTGGGTAAAGATACGTCGAGTGCATACGTTCTCATGCCGTACTGATCATCAAACTACTGCAGGGATGGTTAATTGCAGTGCATAAAGTGATGGTAAAAAGAATCACTTGAAAATTTGGACATACGTTTTTGAACATTGCTTTAAAGTCAACAAAATTATCACCAATTATGGTAAACACAATATGAAAATTTTATACCGGTATGTAAATTTTAAACAGTAAATGGATTGAGAGAAGACGCACTGTTTTCAGACGTAATTCAACGAAAATTTATAGATGGAAGACATTACTGTAGTCTGTCATCATGCCGGGGAATTTTCTGCTACCAGAAGACAACGAAAATCGTAAAATTATGGTATTTTTATTGACATTGCGTCAGGGAAAAAAAATTTGTACTTGCAAATCTCGAAGGCACAGAGCCAGGTATATACTGTATTTGGAGATAACCTAAGCTCAACTGCCAAGATGATTAACAGGTCCCTAACAGTCGTCGCAGCTTTTGAAAAGTTCTGCAATGTATGAAAGTAAGATAGCCACTGGTCAACTTCCTATAAGCTCGCTCCAGTGAGCAGCAATAGACTCCCCCGAGAGGCTTCCAAAGGTAAGACATATTCAATTCTAGAGCACTCTGAGAGCGCATTCCTCCCCCAAGCGAAGCAACGGTAACGAAAAATTTAAGTTGGTTCTGAAGCCATGAATTTTTTATATCAACTGCAATGTCTAATCATTTGTGCCTTTTGATAGTTATAACAGTTTATGCAATTTTCTTGAAGATCCGTTCGTAACTTTTTGAGTTATACTGCTAACAAACATTATTACAAACATGAGTCAAACATACAAACGAACTAACCGATCTGCACCACAATTGAATAATTTATGTCTTTTAACATTACTAACAACTCCCATAAATTTCATACAGATCCATTCATTCTATTTTTAGTCATTGTACTAACAAGCATAAAATTAAAAACAGTGATAAACGAACGAACAAACGTATCTTTACCAAAATTTGGTCATCTACTGTTTGTCATATAGCTAACAACTCATCCCAATTAAAAATTTTCGGTGGAACAAGCACCTGGTGTGCACCTGGTCGCCCTTTTGAGCGGGGCATCCGTGAGGCTCGGGTGCTGCACGGTCGCTATGCGCGTTTTTGATGGGTGGCACGGGCGACCTCATTCCGAACATAAATCACCCATACAGAGCGCGCTTGCCCGACCTTGTTCCACGGATGTTCCACGTCCTGGCCAAAATAACAGTACATATACTGCTACTTCTGCGGAAGCGCTCAATATCCGTGGAACACGGTCGGGCAAGCGCGCCCAGTATGGGTGATTTATGTTCGGAACGAGGTAGCCCGTGCCACCCCTCAAAAACGCGCATAGCGACCGTGCAGCCCCCGAGCCTCACGGATACCCCGCTCAAAGAGGCGACCTGTGGCGGCCATGTGTGGACCAACCGCCACGGTAGTTCCACCGAAAATTTTTAATTGGGATGTTAAATTCATAGAAATCCATCCATCACTTTTTGAGTAATGGCATTGAGAAAAATGAGGGAGACAAACAAACAAACAAACGATGGACATACCTTCACCAGTTAATCATCTGTTCCTCCTAACATACCTAACAATCCCTGTAAATTTCGTCAAAATCGGCCAAAAACTTCTTAGTTAACTTGATGACCGACAGAATAACAGACAAAGAGACAGACAGACAAACCCGACGAAAACGTAACCTCCTTGGCTTAGGTAAAAATTTCAATCGTCATTAATTTTCGAATGTTAGTGAATGAATAATCAGCCACGTGTAGGAAAATTCACTACATTTTCTTTATAAGAACATGAAAGATTCTCCAGCGTTGAATAAGAAATTCCATTAATACTACAGAACAGGCTTTTTTTTTAATTGTCCGAAACTGCAGACAGTATCGTTGGATTTGTCACTACCAACCGTGTTGCACGTGTTAGAAGCAACCCGATTGCGGTGAGCCGACTGACAGCTCTATATTTCGCACAGCAAGATTGTGTTTCTAGGAGTCTCTAGGGCAGCGGTTCCCAACCTCTTCTAAACCTGGCACCCCTAGAAAATTTTGACGATGTTCTCGCTCCCCTACAATAGTAATAACTCATCTGATGATAGAGAATGAAATTTACTCAAAATTTGTAAAAATTAAATGTCTAACCTTAGATTCTCGAAGATTTCGCACCCACTAGAAGACTATCTCGTACCTCCAGGGAGTGCGAGTTATCCATGGTTGGGGACTCCTGCCCTCTCTATTGATTGTAACGGCTGCCATTTGCGCAGTTAGGGGTCAATTCCTTTCGTTTTAGCGTAAATTTTTTCCTTTTTGCAGATTTACGGTACAAGCTCAAGTTCCATTTGTCTATCTCATTTTAAAGTTTCTTAAGAAACGTTATCCCTGTGTCGCCCAGTGTTGGCATCTCCTCCCAATATATTTCTTGTAACGGCTGCCATTTACACAATTAGGGCCCGACTCTTTTCGTTTCAACGTAAATTTTTTTCTTTATGCATAATCTCACTGCATGCACCATTTTCATTTATCTATATCATCTTAAATTTTTTTAAACGTTTTTGGCACTCTTGCTCAATGCATCATCTCCCCCTCTATTAGTGGTTCCCTATTTTATCTTAGCCTAGCACTCCTAGAATACTTTGAATATGTTCCGCACCCCATGAAAAAATAATAACTCATATTATGGCATTAAAAGAACGTGGGAACCCAGCTCTATAGGTGACCTACTGAGGTCCAATGCCTAAAGCTCAAGTCAGCAGGTCGAAGCCAGTGCACCTGCCTGAGGTTTCGAAGAAGTCAAGCCTCCAAGACTTAACTTTGGAGAGCTTTTCCTGCAGTATGTAAAGCTGTTTTGCTTGCAGGAGAAGGACAACAAAACGATGCCAATATAGTGCAGTATTAGGTAAAAAATTATGGGCGCTATCAAGAAAAAGTTTAGTTGCCGGAGATGAAGTATGGTTAATCTTAACAAATCAGAGCAGGATCGTTATGTTTATATCTTGAATACTATATTTATGTACCGTTAAGTACTTTTTCTGGGGTGCTTCATCTATACTACAGGTCTCTTACATCATTTAAGGTCTAAAATTACTGTGCCTAGTTAGTGAAAATTAAGACAACTTTGAAGCAGAAGTAGAAAAATAATATTAAACTCTGATTGTGACTTATCTATTTTGCTACTACACATGGCTAAAGCCGTTCAAATACGACATTTCCCATGTATATAGCATTTCAAGGTCCTAATTCTTGTAGAGCCTGCTAATTGAGAGACCATCATGTTGCACCGGCCTCACAGCGCCTCTACTTAAAGTTTATCTCATAAGTTATTTACTTTCTCCTCACAGACTTCCCTGTTGAAAGATGATCCACATAAGCGATTGACTTGCACTTTGATATTTTTTACGGGGCATATTGGTTTTCATAAATTCCGCGCAACATTAGCCAGCAAGACTGGAAGTGGACAGAAAAATAGGTACAGAGCGAGCAATTCGGTATTATACAGTACATACGTACGGTGGCCAGATATAAAAGAAATCTTTAACTGAAACCTCCCATATTATTGTCAAATTTACTGATAAAAATTTATTGTCTTATTAATTTCAAAACACATAACAGCTACAGTACAAAGTGACGCACTCAGTATTTGTCAGTAAACTAGCCCCAAAACTATCATCACACTAATACCCATCAAAGCGTAAGAGCAGTATCAGTTGGTAATAAATAAGCATAAGACTATAATACCTCCGTGCAAGACCAGACTATGAAACGCACCACAAGTGCAAGAGGATGTTAGCGTTTCTAGGTGCGTCCGAAGTTGCCCGGTGACACTTGAGTTCGAGGAGTGGCGGGTGACAGAAAGGCTCTGCACGGCGGTGGGTTTCCCTCTGGCCGCGGTTTCCCTGTACGCCGCTAACTAATGAACCGCGTTTGTAGGTCTTGGCGAACGCGTACGCGACCTGCCAAAAGTGAGAAATTACGAGCACCTACCTGTCTCTTCCTTAGTTTCTTTTCTCTCCTTGACAGAGGAAGGAAAGAGCTTTTTATTGTCCGCAAACTAGAGATAAGAAGAAGCAGCTGTGGTAGTTGATGTGACAGTTACACGTTGCTAAATGTGAGGAAAATTGGTTGTTATGCATTTGCTGGACAAACCTTAAACTCACGAAAAACCTATTGCATTTCTGCAGCAATTGTTTGTCTTGTAAGATAGGAAACTGATTAACAGTACTTTATGAAGATAAAGATATGTACCAAAGGAGCATGCTGGAGAATTGCGTTAAAAAAAAAATAACTCACATGGACTTAATCTTGCATGCATATTTTACATACTGAATACTTTGAAGTAACATATTGTTTTACTTCAAAATGAAACATGAAGAAAGATGAATCACAAATTCCTAGATAAAAAAAAGATATCTGTTACGCGAAATAGCACTATCAGCATTTTGATAACTCGTAATTAGTTTTCTTTTCATCTCTTACCTAAATACTGATATACTAGTTGGAACCTGAGAAAATTCCATAGAAGAAGAAGAAGAGATATCTCAGACTCTTATCACGCATACCAAGCGTGGAAAAATGTTTCATGTCCGACAGCAAATCTTCTATCTCTGACCTGCGAGTAGTAGTAGTAGTAGTAGCAGCAGCTGCAATTTAAACTTGATTCCTGTTGTTTCCTTCCAAAACCGTATCAGGGATGCTCAAGTTTCCCTTTCTACATAATACGGAAAGCGTAACGGTCGCGCTAGCTAGAGAAGGAACGTAGAGAGGAACAAGCAGAATTATATTAAGAGTATATCTGGTGGTTATTTCGCTGGTTGACATTGTTATCCTGCGCATATAGTAAATGACAATTACTTCAGACCATTACTGACGCTATGAAATCTTTTGAGTTTCAAAATTTGTTAATAAACGAAAGACATTATCGACTGGGTCTCTGTCATCGTGAGAAGCTAATCCCATTAGCTTTAATTTGGCAAATTTTGAGTCATGAGTATTTATTTGGTTGCTTTGGAATGAGTTCAGGCGCTAATTTCAAGCCGATTACTTGCGATACAACCTCATTCCTGTTTCATCTCACTTATTCCTGCTCCATCCCAAGAGTATAATCGATTTGGAGTTTGCCTGAGTAAAAGCAGGGAGATCAATGCTCATGACTGCAGTTTTAGAGAAGCTAAAGGAAATATCCAAAATCGATGACATCTAAATCAGTAAACTAGAACGCAGTTTGAAACCTATGTTTTTTATTCAGTCCCGTGTCAATAATCATTTAACCCCTCATTAGGGACAACTTCCCACCGTGATTCCGGTTTGTGGCAGGGGAAAGTTGGGTGTGTCATGGGCCGAGTGTTGTGACAATTGCAGCTGCCCTCGCCTACTGACTTGCTACACTGCACGTCCTCCTCCTTCGTCTGTGCCCACGCCTGCCAGGACACACACACACACACACCTACACACACACACACACCTATACACACACACACCGCTAACGTTACGCAATGCTATTCTAGCTCCATGCCAACGCTCGGCTACTGGTCCCACCACCGACTGTGCATTCGAGCACACCGTTGCCACAATGATCATATTGCCTGGTGCCTGAACTGCTTACAGTTCTGTTATTGTCTGTCTGGTCATTGGAGTGCCAACATTGAAACATCATATTAACCCTTTGTCTTTCATAATTATACCCAGTATAGGTAGATAACGGACAGCAACGCTTTCACGTTGTAAATTGGCTGCTTAGGATTTCGTTACACTAACTTGTATTGTGAACGATACACGACCATGGTTGCACCACGACAGTAGCATGGCAGTTGGCAGGGTTGCCAGCTCCGCAAGCTGATCAGCTTGCCGCCATACCGGCGCATTAATGGCAGATATAGTATTTCATTTAAACTCAACAGAAAATTTACCGCACTTGCATACGTAGAAAAGACAGCAACTGTAATAGCGAGTGTTCAACGATTTAGAAAAACATTTATTTAACCAAATTGTTCCTATACCTACATACAATTTAGTTATCAAGATATAATAAACTTGGAAGCAGACATATTTCTGTGAGATGAACAACAATAAATACAGTATGTGTTGGCATCTTGGAATACACCGTCACCACCAATAATTCACAATATACAGGCACCTAGGCTTTCGCTTACTAATATTATCGCCTTGTTTCATACGTCACTAATAATGACGTTTCTTTTTATATATAATTGCAACCCTTTCAAGGCAATACGTCATTGCATTTTTTCTTAAGTTCCTTCCCTTGTTTTTCAAAGTTCCCACTTCCTGTTATTCGATAGAGCTGATCTATGCTTCCATCCAATGCAATAACTAAACGAGACGTCATATACAGTACATACAAATGAGTTACAGGTGAACATGTAGTGTGAGGTAGACGTTCAGTCAGTCCTTTGTCGAAAGCGAGTTATGTTCTTATGCTAAAAAACCTTCAAGCAAGGAACCTTACTGTGCCACCACCGAAGATGATGATGCATCTCCTTCGAGAAAGCGCGAACATTTATCATATTGAGACGCTGAGAGTGGCTGCCACATCCTGCCACTGAGGGCAGGCTGCCACATCCTGCCACTGAGGGCAGGCTGTTCACAGCTCAGGTGTGAGCAGTAATCTCTTCTGCTCGAGTGACGCTCTTGTGCTGCAGCTTCTGGGAACCACCAGCTCGCGGCACTCCAAGCTGCCTCAAGCCTCTTGCTTCCGCTAACGTCTTCCGTCAAGTAGCTTTTCATGCGTAGAAAATGAGTGAATCTGAGTTGCAAAGCAACAAACTGGAAGAACAGAGAGCCAAGACAGAGCAATAGCTGAAAAAGAACTGAAACTCACGATCATAACTGGTAAGATTGGCTAGAAGCTTTAGTTCGTAATGGGACACAGTTGCCTGTGTATAGTTATCTTACTTTCAAAAAGAAGAGACCATAATATAGATAAATATTGTTTAACTATCGTTTCATACTCTCCAAGCTGGATTTGTTTACGACCAGTGTCTTCCGCAAATCTGCCGTAGCCTCGGGTTCCGCCTTCAGGCGTTCATAAAATTTATAATGTAAATCTTTTGCATTTATTATTGTGCATTAGTGAAGACTTAGTGTCTGATGTTCTAGTTAATAGACAATATATCGTTGCGATTGCTACCTTTCCCGCAATGTGGCACCTTTAAGTTCATCTGTTGATTACAATTCGCATAATTCTTCAACGCATAAAAATTAGACTAATGCAATGATCTCAGTCCACCATATATGTTTACTAATATTTCTGTACCCAGGAGGCATCACTGACTCTCTAAAGAGGATTTGTCGTTGCTATCAAACAAACTAGGGAACTTTCTTCCAGTGTATGAGGAGTCATCGTCGCGCGTTTTTAATAAAGTGCCTGAAATTGATGAATATTAAGGACTACAGGGGTGTGTCGCAATCACGCCAAATCCGGGTTATCACAACCTGAAGAAAGGTTACTGTAACCCGTGAGAAAGCCATTTAGTGACAATCGGAGTAAGTTCAAAAAATTTAAAATTCTGTTTAATTTGAAATTTTCTCGAGGAAAGTTCCAAGTACCTGATCTAATTTACTTTTCTGGTGTAAGGTGTTAAATTGTTACGTATTTGAATGAATTTAGTGCTCATTTTATTCAAAATATGCGTTGGCGCTCGGTGACCTACATCGCCGTAACCCGTGTCGCAGTCGCCATTTGAGCTATGATTGCGACACGGGTTGCGACTGGCTGGGTCACCGGTGTTACGTTGTGTAGCACCGGTAACCCAAAAAATACTGATTGCGACACACCCCTGTAGTGCACGCTGCAACTGCCTAACATTCACTCCCTTAAGCAACATCGTCTCTAGACTACTGAGTCTGTAAGAAGCGTACAGTCACATAACCCACCTTTTGTAACGCTTTCCTCATCGTTATATCATCGTTATATCACAGCAGCAGTTTTTTTAACCGTACGTTCAAGCAATCACCACATTCTTTGCACGATTATTACCCTTCCTAACATTCTCGTAGGCGTATCACTTAAGCCTCCTATAGGGTCATTCTCTGACGACATTGAACGCTACAACAAGTCTAAGGCAGTGCCATTAAGACATTCTTCACGTCTGCTTAAAAATAATGAGAGCACTCATCGTAGAGTTCATGTGCAGCACGGAAACCATGTTGACCAGCTCACCAAAGGCTGTGCACTATCACTACAGCAGGAGCGAGGACTGTCCTTTACTCTTACTCTAACAATGGGGCCCATCAGACCCCATCTCAACAGCAAACCTCCCAGCCGTTCGTAGAGCCTTTCTCCCGTCCGCACGACCAATGAAGGCCTCCGTCTCGAGCGCTCCACTATTTACTGATCAAACAGCAGCAATCGGCACACGCCGCACATGATTGTTGTCCCACAAAACTGCTAAACTTCTGTACAATTTTTACTGCTGCGGCGCTTCACAAAAACCCTTGAATAAATAGCGTCTGCTCGAAGCCGGCTCAGAGCTTCTGAAGGACAGAAGATAGTGAAAGAATACTGTTAGACCAGAATCGATTGTCACAAGCAAGGCAATACGATTATATATGATTCAAATCTTATCAATGATGTACACTACAGTATGACAGTGTCTGCACGTTATAGCTTTCTCGTATAAAAGTGTGAAACTTAAAAAAAAACATACATGAAACACAAGTTTAAAACGAACACGGCGATCAAATTTTCATAGATAATACCACAGTATCACACCTAGTGGCAGGTTATATCTCATTGCTATATGATTTTTGTGTCATTGATGAGAGACATCACACTAAGTTCTGCGTGTCTCATCAATGTTTTGGGTCATGCGGATGAATTATTGTAATGGACCACATCGCTGTACTTGATGGGCCGGGGCCTTTTTTTTAAATATTTTGTACCGCACTTAGTTAGAGCTCAAAAATGTGTTGACATGTGTTGTAGTGACGTGCAGAGGCTTAGACAAGCCCGAAGCCAATCCTTACTTGTACGTCCCCAAAGGCTGAAGTATATTAGACCTAGTATTGGGGTAATAAGAGTTATGGCGAACGCGGGCATTAACGGAACTTTAATATGAATATTAAAACTATTTAGTTATATGTCACCTAATTTGATCAAGTTCTTTTCCCAAATAACTGAAGTGGATGCTTTCATCCATCTAAATACCCGGGACCACCGCCCCATCGGTCCCTCTTTCTTTGCACGTCACAGTATTGTTTTCTGGATATGACTTCAGTGCCATTTTATCACCACTATAATAGTTCATAATTCCTATAGAAGGAGCGATGCGTTACATTAGCAGAGTGTATGGCGCAGTGAATTATAATTGTGTAGCAGAAAAAGCAAGAACTTTATGGGTTATTCGATCTGATAATAATGACAATAATAATAATAATAATAATAATAATAATAATAATAACCCTCCAGAAGAGCGCTCTACTCGGAACAGCGCACATCATTCGCAAAGTGCTCTGAGCCTTAGGTCGCGGGATGCGACCCGGCGCCAGAGCGTAGAGCCCAACATCGCTCAACCGATCCAATCATGGGTTGTGAAATCCCCTCGATAATAATAATAATCATAATAATAATAATAATAATAAGTGGAAGAGTATGAAGATGTCCGGCCAGTACCTCGAAGCTGTTCAGGCCAAAATAGTCCCTGACTCATGGAACTGGCTGCTGAGGGGTGAGCTGCAACGGGAAACAGAAGGCACCATCCTGGCAGCTCAAGAGCAAGCCCTCAGAACCATGTACATCCAAAACAAGATCGACAGGAGAAACGTCCCTACTACCTGTAGAATTTGCAGGAGCTCGGACGAAACCACAACCACGCGATAAGCGAATGCGGAGTGCTGGCGCAAAAGGAGTACAAGCGCAGGCACGATAAAGTAGCTCGACCCGGCCAGTGGACCCTTCTGCGGATCCATAACTTCCCGGTCAGTGAGAGGTGGTACGAGCACGAACCCACGCCCGTGATTGAAAACGAAGCCGTGCAAATCTACTGGGACAAGCGGATAGAAACTGATCGAGTACTTCACGCCAACCGACCGGACATTGTCGTCAAAGACAAACAGGAGAAGTCGGCCAAACTGATCGACGTCTCAATCCTTTTCGACTTCAGAATTATCGACAAGGAAGCGGAGAAGAAGGAAAAGTACCGTGACCTTGCCATCGAACTCCAGAGACTGAAGCAGATGAAGGTGGACGTCGTTCAAGTGGTCATCGGAGCTCTGGGGGCAATGTCCAATAATCTCAGGACTGCCCTGCGAGAGCTGAATGCGGCCATCTCCACCCAGGAACCCTCCAGAAAAGCGCTCTGCTTGGATCAGCGCACATGATTCGTAAAGTGCTCTGAGCCTTAGGTCGCGGCATGTGACCTGGCGCTAGAATGTAGAGCTGAACATCGCTCAACCGATCCAATTTGGGTCGTGAAACCCCTCAATAATAATAGAATAACAATAGTAATAACCAGAGCAATCAGAGAGCGCACACCTCCGCAAAGTTAGGCAACGGTAACGGAAAAATTCAATTTGGCTTTAAAACCATAATTTTCTTTTTATCAACTTCAAAATCTAATCATTTGTGCCCTCTGATGGTATTGACAGTTTATGCAATTTTCGTGAAGATCCACTCATAACTTTTTGAGTTATGCTGCTAACAAACTTTATGACAAACATGGGTCAACCATACAAACGAACCAACCGATCTGCACCAAAATGTAATCATTCATGTCTTTTGACATTAATAACACCTCCTATAAATTTCATAAAAATCCATTCATAAATTTTTGAGCTTTTGTGCTAACAAGCATAGAATTAGAAACAGTGACTAATGAACGAAAGAACAGTTCATCACAACAATTTGGTTATTTGCTCTCCGTATATATACCTAACAACTTGTGAAAATTTCATAAAAAGCCGTCCATAACTTTTGAGTCATGGCATTAAGAAAATAGAGGCAGACAAACAAACAAAAGGACGGACGGATCTTCACCAAAAGTTAATCATCTGTTCCTCCTAACATACATAACAATCCCTGTAAATTTCGTCAAAATCAGTTCATAACTTTTTGAGTTATCTTGGTGACAGACTCATAGACAAACAGAGAAACCCGACGAAAACATAACCTCCTTGGCGGAGGTAATGATAATAATAATTCATGACAGAATAACAATGTGATGCAATTTCTAGTGCTAATGAGCATTCTGTTTATCGGCAACTTTGTTTGTGCTCAGTAAGATCACATGGTGTGACAGTGAGCACATGCCACTTGCTCATTAAATGGGAGATTTTCAGTTGTCTTCCCTTCCAGTAATTTGGCCGTTGGGCCTCCAAAATTTAGCTAGAATCTCCAGGAGGGGCGAGAGGACGAGCCATAAAGGGGTGGTGGACTGCCAGATGCTATCGTCGAGATGGCAGGGCTCCGCAGACAAGCGCTCTCAATGCAGCAGATTTATGTGGTTTAGAGTCGGACATTACCTGGAAGCGGCTTCTCCAGACTTGGCACTCGTCCGCCGTTCTCCGAATTTCCCCCCATTAGAAATGCACAAAAGCCTTGCGGTCACAGTTTCGGGAATCTCGTGTATGCGTTGATTTTGTTGTAAACTTTCTGTGGTAGAACGTGAAATGCGTATTCTCTTCTTAAGACATTTTTAAGTGCTCCAGTTGTCAGAGACGTTAATTGAATTATTTTTGGCTGCGTGACAAACTGAATACTGGCTAAGAATGCATGGGAATATTTCCAGGAAAGTAGCTGGATGAAGCGGGTAGTTTTTCCTGGTATGGAAATGCGAATTTTCTCTTACGTTGCATTTCTGCCTGCAACGCTGCAATATTTACACCGCCTATGACGGTCCATCGGACGAGTGAGCGTATTATTCAATGAAAGAGATTTCAACTTGAGCGCTGTAAGTGACCGCAAATAAGAATATTTCTTAACTGAGCAAAGGACAGCTAAAGTTCATTAAACAGCTAGAGTATGCATTTTATTCAGGGGCAATATCTAAACACGGTGTGTCATTGTATTTGTAAATCTATATTTCAGTTACGTTACAAAAAACCTTGTTATCAAATGACTTGGATTACATAGTCGGTATCGAATAAAGATTTCACAAAAGTAACCCAGGCCTCTATAAATGCGGGTTTATCTCGGTTGCATCGTATTTAATAATCAAATAATTATTCGACGATTTCAAAAACATAATATTTCAGGGAATATTACTTATTCTAGAAACTGTGAACAGAATGTATGTAGGTATGTGTAATTTCCGTGACGGATTTTACTTTACAGTTAGAACAAGCAACATTGCATACATAGTCTGCAACTCGACACACAAATGAAGCCCGTTTCACTAAGGCTTCAAACTGTCATCACCGCCAGACATCAGCTACTCGACTACAACCCTACAGTCGGCTGTTTCGTTTGTTATACTCAATAAGTTACCTTTACGCATCACATAAATCTTCCTACTTGTTTGAGTTTCAATTATAAAATTGTATACATGAAAACAAAACAGCATATACCAGACCAACTAAACACCACCCTAGTCCTGCAACGATGAGTGTCATAGTTTCCTGACAGTTATATTTTTTCTAAAATAACGGTGGACCTAACCACCTTCTTCTTTAGGATACTCATTTTACAAACAATTATGGAACATAATCGTGCATTCTTATTTCTTCTTGTATTTAAGACACAGTACACCACGAAGCATTCATGGCACGGAATTCAAATAGTTTACCAGGTAATCCGCGCGTGGCAGGTCCTCTATTTTTCCCTTGTCCAGGTGTGAGTAATCAGCATGTTAACAGAGGTCTCCCATTTCAAGCCAACGGCTCAGAACACAAACAGTCGCGACAGCGGTTGGGATTCAACGAATTATCTGAAGATGTTTACGGGTCACTGAGCTAATTTTGGCGGCCCAACTCAGAAAAACACTCATCACTGCATGGTCTGTTTCTGACCATCAGGTCCTGAGCGATAATTGTTATCTAAGAGAGATATAATTAGAGCTATTCTCGGTGTTCGTTGTTTACTGACAATCGCTGCTTAGGTACAGATATGCCTGCATTGTGCCATGAGGTCGGACAGAGGGACACAGCTGATGGGTTGCATAGATGCAAAGGAATGCTCTGCCCCGAATAAATGCTCGTATTTTTCACACGAATCAGCCATGATATTTTTTTTGTATACACGAGATATGAGAGCTATACTGTCGTGAGGTGTGACCTAACTATGCAGCTCATTCAAGCTAATGATGCCTGATGTCACCACTACTGTTGTTTTCTTACTCGGAATCGAATCTTTTGATTATCCTGCAATCAGTTGCGTGAATCGTGATTTTCCGAGAGAGTTCTTTGGTTAGACTTCAGTAGAACTCCTAATTTAGTGCTTGAGTAGCTTAGAATATTTGTTAGTAGGAAAATATTTCGAGAGATTCGATTTTTTCTTCAGTCTCTTGAAACATATTCTTGGACCACCGCTTCTGTTAGATCAGAGCTACTAAAGTAGTGTAAATAAGTTTAGGAAGATTACGATACATATTTCATAATAACTTTGTTAATACCGCTTCATATTTGCTCAAATTTATGGTCAATATAGATTATTGTAGATGCTTCAGTATTAAGTTTAGAGGCGCTAACATTTCCAGTAGGTTTTAAGTTACGAGGCACTAGCTTAAAAAATAAACTTTTGAGTCGCAATTAAGTTCAAGACACTGAAAACGAAAAATGTATTTCTCAATTATTCAACAAGCACATGAAGGTATAGTTATATAAACAATCATGCAGCTACTAAAACAAATTTTAACTGTACATACTAAACATTACTCTATGGAAAGGAATATTCAACTCTAGGGAAGAGGAAAGGAAAAGTATTCTTACCTTAAAAGAGTCTGGTTTTACTGTATCAGCGACCGCTGAGAAGATGAGTAGATCTAGACATATTGTTAGAAATTATTTACAAAATCCTGAAGAGCGTGGCAAACAAAAACGTATTCACTGTTCTCAAGAAAATTCAAGAAATCTTCAAACCTCATTTGGCTTGAATGTTACACCAAAAAGAGTTCTTCAAGTGTTCCATGATTTCAATGATTTTGTTTAAACAAGAAAACAAAGACGGCCCCAGCACACACGAAAAAAAAAAAAAAACAGTCAAAGGAAGTAGCAATAATAAAGAATGAATGGAGGAATATGATTTTCGGATGGATAGAAATTTAATATGGATGGACCGGATGGTTGTCAATCATACTGGTGTGATTTGAGGAGAGCTGAACAGATTATTTTTTCAAAGCGCCAGTTTGGTGGAGTGTCACGTATATGATTCAAAGGAGAATTTCTCTAATGGGAAGATCAAGTTAGTTGATGCGAAGAGCAGGCAAAATGTTGTGAAGTACTCTCAAGTTTTAGAAAACAGTCTTTTCCCATTTCTTCAATATCTTGAACATGAAGAAAATCAACAGGATCATGCTGTAATACGTGCTACTAAACCCATATAGAATTGGGTTTCTTCCCACTATATCAACTTCTGGATTCGCCAGCAAAGTCCCCAGACCTGAATCTTATTGAAAACCTGCGGGACCTTCTTTCAAGGCATGTTTATCCATTTGGAAGGCAGTTCGATAATAAAAATTCATTGATGCAATGCATTTTATTAATGTATGTTTGGGACGAAATATCCTTGCATCCTCACTAATTTAACGAAATAAATGCAGAAATGATGCGTAGACGTTCCACAAACTTATGGCAATACATGTAACACCTAAGTTAATCCTTGTCTTTCATTGAAATGAATTGTTCATCAATAATTAATTTTTGTAGAGTTCTAAACTTATATTCCATCCCAAGAATTTCAATTTTTTAGCTAGTGCCGTGTAACTTAGAACCTTTGGGAACAGTTAGTGCATGCAAACTTGATATTAAAGCACCTTCAATAATCTATATTTCCTGAAAATTAAGTGGTATTAAAGTCGTGTTTAAAAAGTCGCTAAGAAATATGTGTCCTAAACTAATTTCTACCACTGTAGATCTCGATCTACAGCTTCGAAGGTTTCAAAGGAAAGTACGATAACTACTCAGAGACGCGTACAACTGCTAGCGCTACCAAGCTTTCAAACCAAGAAAGTTAAAGGCACAAGAAGTGGGGCAACATGGAAGCAAAATTTAACTGACAGGACTATATAAACTTGTAGATATTCATATAATATTGGAATCTTGTAGATATTTCTACATGGGTGTTACATATGGTGACATACTCCGACGTGAACTTAAGATATTAGACTTGCGGGCATAAAAACTTAGGACCAAAAATTTAGGCTGATTTCAGCACTCGGCAGTTTAACAATTTAATCGGGCATGGCAGCGACAACGTTGACACTCAACAAAAGCTAATGTGCAATAAACAAGATGTCAGAAGGCACGCATACTTTCGTAAAGTTATATCACCACCTGCTGAACGAGTAGTAATATTGTTTGTACTTTTAAAATCAAAAGGGATACACTGTTTTTTTTCAGTATTCATCACCCTACTCATTTTAAAACTTCAACGCCCAAGTTCAACTGAAATTTTCCTTAGAATAACTTCAACACACTGATACCGTGTTTGTTAAGTGGTTAATCATATCACCAGTGGGAAAGATTAATTGTAAAACAAATTTCTCTATGCTAACCTAAAGATCTATACCACAACTCAGTCACTAAGAGCACGTTCAATTGGGTAGCGAAACTGATTCTGCGAGACTTGACTTATCCGACATTTCAAATAGGTGCGCTCGCTTCGACCTGCTGAAGGAAGTTTCAGACAAGGAGCGTTAATCGACTGCATGTCAGACTTCCAAGGACTCAACCTTACTCCGTTAAATGGAGATTCCAGTCGGCTCAACGTAATCGTGTTGCTTCTAACACTCGCTATATCATTGGCAGTGACGTAGCCAAAGCTCCTGTCTGCAGTTTCGGACTCGTCATGCTTCAAAGGCTTAATTGCGGCGCCCAATTTTAGAACCTGTTCGTATTATCTCTTCTTTTTTCTCACATTCTGCTCTCTGTTGGATGCTACAACTTAGGTTTACCCCTATTTCGTCCAGCCCTTGTTTTTTGAAAAAGTAAGCTTCTTGTGTTTACTTTTGTAACTCGTACAAGGAGACTTTACTTCTCATATACTTTGCTTTTGGCAGTCATGGCAGATAGTCTCAAGCATTACTATAAATAAAATAGAAGGCTGAACAAGTCCTCATCACAACAGCGTGTTTCACCAAACTTAATGCATTATTATTGATCTGTTGTAAAAAAACATAACATAAAACTCAGGTTTGATGTTTTCTGAACTTTTATATTTTATTTCTAGCATCACCTGCTAACATTCTAATATTTTAATGGATTTTTTGAATCGCTCATCATGAAACGTAGCTCCTTGATATTTATGGCTAAGAAGTGTTGTGTTCATCGTAAGGCTGCCGCCCCACTGAAAGCAACAAGCGACGCAATGCGATTTTTACGGGAGTCGTGTTGCAGCAATGCACGGGTGTCGCGAGGCACCGCAGTTGCGGCGGTGGGGGCAGCAGACTGCTGTACCCTCCGTTACATTTTGTCGTGAAGCAAATTTGTCGCGTTGCACGTCGCTGGTCTCGTTGGTGGGTCAGCGGCCTAAAGTGATAAAACTCGCCTCCACTTTTTGCTATGTTGACAAGGTATGTACAATTGACATCAGCGTAGTAAACTTGAAAAAAGATCATCATAATCAAAACTCATGCGCACTTCTTTACATATAAGCACTTCGTTTCCCTTCAAGTAACAGTGCATAGTTTTGTGTTGCTCTCGCGACAAAGCTTCTTGGAATTCTGCTTTGCAATTGCTGGATTTCAAAAATTGAATCTTTAATTCAAAACAATTTTTTGGCGAGGATGCACGTCGAAATGCGTTGGTTGGTACCGTGATTGCGCTGTTAAGACAAGAGTACGTTCATCGCTGACAGCCATTTATTTCGTTTCTGCAAAATTCTATGCCGCCGTAACACAATAACGATCACCTGTACGAAAATGAAGAGGTAATATTGTAACTTTGCTTTTGTTATTCATAGCCGAGTTCACAAATATATTTAACGTATATATATGAAAAATATGTCATTCTAGAAGCCCACAGTGTTGTCTATTTATGAATGAGATTAATTTCATATACCTATATTGGAATTTTATGCCCCTTCTCAAGTAAGAACGCAGGGAAAAACATCAGTCAATGCTAAATTGTCTTTGAACTAAGAAAGTGCAAGTTGGACTTGAGTGTTGCAGAGAATTTCTGACCTAAAACCGTAATTGACGAGACTGAAAAATTAACTACGCCCGACACATTGGTGTCTACATCGTCTGTTTCTTTGTATCACTTCGCAAAATGTTAGCAATCAGCTGTCAAATGTCCTTTGTTGTTGACCTCGTCCCGTGGTAATTTCTCGTTTGCGAAGTATTCTTAGCACCACTGCAGTAGGTCAAATAGCAGAGGCTTGTTTTTTCCTAGAGAGCTAAAGTATATTATAGACTGTTCACTACGCACACGCTAGAATGCAAAAATTTTGTTATTTTGAACCTCAGTCTGTTAGGTACAATGCATCTTTCAAATGAAAATCAATACCGCACAAAATAATGAAAAGGATAGATTGTTAAAACACATTTGTCGTCAATTTGCACAGAAGGTATGACTAGTCATGGTTCTACTGCACCTAGCGCATACCTATCTTTTGCGTTTGGGCTGTATCGCAACATATGTTCATACAACCACCCACGTCTCCAGCAAGAATTAGTTCATCTGTCGCTGTTACTTGGCATTAGCATTTACAAATATTAAATGTGAAAAACGCCTTATAATAATAACTAACGTGTGATAGAAACTTGTATATTATATATATGGTTAGCCTTTTGTTACAGTTTTCAATTTTGGTAATTTTTTCAGCTTAATTTCATTATTTTGGCATATACAATATTTTGACGAGCAAATATGTTATTAATAACATATTACAGACTGTATACACTAGCGGGCAAAATAAGAGAACGATTTTCATTTTTTGAAAATAAAGGTTAACCATGAAGAGTAGGTTAATTAATCTTTTGATGGGGCCCTGAGGAATGTATTCAACATATTTCTACAAAATATCAGGACAAACATAACTATATTTAATACATTAGAGTAATCTAACAAACAATAACAAAAATTGAGCAGTGCAAAATAAGAGAACGATCGTCTCTAAATACAATTTTACAAACAAATAACATGGAACAATAGTTAATTTTAGGCTTAGAACAATTAGTATGGAGTACTAAAACCTTTATTTTCAATAACCTTAGCACAGCGACGATTACACGACATCACAAGTTTTTTACAAAACTCTGGAGTTATTTTTTACCATTCCTCTTCAATTTTGGTCCACAGATCCTTTACTGTTGATGGTTGTCGTTCTCTTACATCGTCACCTATGATTTTCCATAAGTTTTCAATAGGATATAGGTCCGGGCTTTGGGCAGGCCACTTCATGACTTCGATACTCTCTTCCGCAAAATATTCCTTCACTTTCTTTGCAGTATGGCACGGGGCAATTGTCCTGCATAAAAATTACTGGCTGGTTTGGTGATGATCGTAGTGATGGGATAACATATTGCTGTACAAGATTGAGATACACATTAGCATCGGCAGTTCCTTTAATGGCCACCAACGGTACAGCTCCTTCAGATGAAAACATGCCTCACACCATTACGCTCCCACCATTACGCCCCACCCCTCCCCAATGCTTTACAGATGTTTTGACACATTTCGGATTCAGCCTGTCACCTATTGCACGTCTAACATACCGTCTGCCATCAGATCCAACCAAATTAAATTTACTTTCGTCGCTGAAATGCACTCTTTCCCAATCTTCATCTCTCCAAACGAT